>JZKD02S1485270.1:0-10752 GCA_000966675.3 Picea glauca | reverse complement strand
GAAATTTCAGTGATAACAGATGCCCCCTAATGGATGAGGTTAGGAGCATACGTATAGCCGAAATCCATCAATGTTTCTTCTACTGAGAATGTTGTTGTAAGAGAGAGCAATAGTGATACTGTTCCGAGCAATATGTTGGAGAAGAAAGGAACCAGTAGAACCCGACCTTCCATAAGGTGTGTAACAATATACAACTGTGTACAAACGAGGCGGGCATGCCCCATGCTCGTGTTATGCAACTCTGACAAAAGATGATAGAAGTGTTGGTGTAGATAACTACAGCGCCCTCGGGGGCGGTAAAAAGGCAGAAGACAATTCTGGAAAGGAATATACTCTGAATAATAGGCAATGATCGCAGTAATAAGCAGCGACTATGATGTGGGCTTTGATAGCCCTACCTGGTTCAGAGGTCTTCGACAAATGATAAAAAGAAATGCAATAGTCGCAAAGTAAGACCCACCATAACATGAGAAAGTGTTGGCATCGAATATTATGAGGGCCAACGACAGCAGGGAGCAATGGTGTTTCATCCTGTGCCATCCGAGATCTCTCATTGAATAGAGAATGAGAATCAAGATGTTGTCACCCTTCTGGAAAATAGTACTGATGTCGACAAAAAAGAGGGACGTGACTCCCAAAAGAAAAGGGCTTCATGGATTCTACTGAGGTGAGGAAGTGGCAGAGGTACATGGACGAAGTCAAGAAGTGGGAAGACTCAAGATGTCCCTTGGTTGGAGGATGGATGAGATGAAAAGTGGCCGCAACCGTGTAACAAGGTCGAGTGTCAGGGGGACGACAAGACTAGTGATAAGTTATGCCAGAGGCGGGACAAGGTGAACAAATGCAGAGGGTAGAGGTAAATGACCTGTATAGTTCTCTAAAGATATGGACGATGCCGACAAGGGGAGATGAGAAGCAATTCTCCAACCAAGGGTGACATGGGTTGCATTTGGCTAAAAATGAAGCAAGTCGCCAAAGGTGACGACAAAAGAAAATGTAAGGACCGAAAAAAAGGCGTTTGCACAATAAATAATGAATAATTTGGGAAAAATGTACAAATACAGAAACGGGTGCCCCAGTGTGAAATGAGTGCCCCAGGGAGGGCATAAATTTCTTGGAAAATAGATGAAGGGTGGGGGCCCCATTGGTGAGTTTTTGTATGAGGTAGGTGAAATGAAGATAGGTTCACAGATGGGCAAACCGATGGTGGATGAAATGGAGGGTTCATGATCCTGCAGAGGTGAAGGTAAAAGAATAGAACCATAAAGAGATGATCTGGGAGTCCGTATGGGAAGCTAGCAAAAAATGAGGAGAAGGAGTATGTGGTTGATTCTCAACATGATGAAAGACTATCGGGACTCCCATCCCTAAAGGGTACTGAAGAATAGCATGAGTGTCAAAAGTGCCAAAAGGTGCTATGAATGGGACAACTCATGTGGGTGAGAATGCTACCGGGTTACAGTACCGAAGATGCAAAATGGAGGTGTGGGCACTGCAAAGCCGGGAAGGAGGATCCTGAAGGCCAATATCAGTGGGTGTGACTGGAAATGTAAATGAAATAAAACAGGAGAGACTACATGCCAATGTTGAATATATATACCTGAAGGGATGATGTCGATGACCGATGAGCAAGTACCTGTGCATATAACAACCAAATACCCAAAGTGAACAATATTTGAAAAGAATCAAAGATATGAGCATGTATTTGACAAATGTGATAATGCGCGTGCGTACCTGACCATGATATGAAAAAAAGGTGCCCCGGCCGGGGGCTTAGGATGAAAAGTGACCCAATGATAGCTATGATGTAGGTGGCGGGACGCTGATCCCGTGGCTGAAGACAGTTTGAAAAATGGACACCTTGGGCTCCCGGAATGGTGAGTGGAAGTTTGGAAAAAGGCCTATATATAGCTGTAGGGCCCACATTTCCACCTCATTTGTACCTACTGCTACAGTGACTGGATGAGCAGATTTCAGAGGAGATTGAGAGATTCGGGGAGGACGAGGCATCTGATCGATGTTCTGCGAGTGTCAGGTTAGTGCTCTGATCATCCTGCATAGAAATATGCTTCCAATTTTTGGGCAGGGTAGGTACGAGGGGCCGTACCGGGGGTTTAAGGGGATTTTTGATAGGATGTGGGCCCACACACGTGGTCGATTCAGTGGAAGGTGCGCATACGTGCATGCATGTTCATTGAATATGAGCGCATGGGTGTGCGGGTAGGGTAATTTAAGGCACGCCCTAGGGGTGCGCCTGTGAGGTGGACAATTGTGCTCTTGAGCGCAGCTATAAGTTGGATAGGCGCGCTTAGGAGCGCACCTTTGTAGTGAACAGGTGCACTCAGGAGCGTGCCTATGTAGTGAACATGCGTGCATATATGTGCACCTGTATAGTGAACAGGGGCGCATATGTGCGCGCCTGTGGGTGAAAAAACCGCGCTTATGAGACAAGGTTGAAGGGTAAAAAGGGAGTATTTTTGATGCATTTGATGGTTGCATAAGATTATATAGGACTCTGTGTTGTGTGCAGGTAGCTAGAAGTGACTATGGTTGTTCGGTGCCATGAGAGAGACTGGTCGCAGTTGCGAGAGGTTGTGGCCAATGCGGGGCCTGAGGTGCGAGCGACTTTAGCAACCTGTGGGTTGCTAAAGTTTTTTGAGTGTCCATTGATATGGACATAGGAGTATTTACTTCAGTTCCTGCTCTAGATGTGGAGCCCGGAGCTGCACTGCCTCCTCATGCGAGGAGAGAAGATCCCCTTCACTGCGGTGGAGGATGTATATTTTTTGACTGGGTTCCCCTACCGAGGAACACCTCTACCGGAAGAGCCCGTGTTGCCGAGGGATACACCCCTGTCTATGATTGGCATGTGATACTTCTCAAGCTTGGACTTTATGTCAAGGACGGTGGTGAGCATGAGCGCTATAGACTCCCTGACTCATAATTGCATAGTGACAATGATCGTATGTGTATACGGGTCACTGGTGACCCAAAAGATTAGTGGTAGATAGTTGTTGATGCTGGAGAGGATGGTGGTGAGCCGTGAGCGGTTCGCATGGGGGTTGACTCTGCATGCGCGGATGATCCTGCAGTTGAACTGTTGTCGGTCCACAAGTGCCGGGGAGTTTGCATTCGGCTCGATCTTGGTAGCCTGGTTTTTAGAGAGGGTGTCGATGCTACGCCCGAGGGTTCTACTAGAGGCGCTAGGGGCACGAGAGCCGCGCTTGAGGTCATGGTCATCATTTTTGGTTCACCACGGTGGTGGCGAAGGTGGCCACTATTTTTCGGCGTAGGCAGTGCAGATATGGCGGAAGATGCCGCAGGTGATACTGCAGTACCCCTATGATGGGTTTGACTTCCGGGGAGACCCGAACATGGTGCTGCCTCCTGGGGAGGATTTTGACCATCGAGGTATGTTGAGTATGATGTGTGTTTTTTATTTATGTTATCGTTTGAGATATCAGTTTATATGTATGTGATATAGATGCTGATACAATCGTTTGTTTGTTGTTTGTTGCTTGTGCAGATGTGGCACCTCGCCGACACGAGGTGGACTTGCAGAGAGTGTCGGTTCAGCGAGAGCCAGAGAGACTGCTACGTGGAGAGAGGCGTCGAAGGGATGAGGCCATGGGGCGACCAGCAGAGACCAAGAGGGCAGCGAGGAGGCGCCAGTTTGATGACCCTGGTGCGGGGCCATCACACACTCCTCCGACGGTAGCCGGAGTAGATTTTGATGATATATGCCGTCGTCTGGAGACGGTTTTGCAGGACGTGCCTGAGGGCATGTGGATATGCATCCAGAACGAGGGGTTCCTGGAGCAGTGTATAGGAGTATCGCCACCATGGAGGGGTATAGTGCGACATGCAGCTGTGCTTTCCATGATGACTAGTGGACACCTGTCGCCAGGGCAGTAGGGTCCAATGGGTGGTCCTCCACCATCGCCTCGGGCAGGTGGGGGTGGGCCACCACCTCCTCCTGAGGGAGGAGCAGGTGGGGGTGCGATAGAGGCACCCTGATGTATGATATATACCTTTTTGATTGTATATAGGCTGGTGAGCCGATTTTTTGCACCGAGGTGTGGTACTGTCCTGCGGGCAGATGTATTTTTTGTATGTAAACATTCAGATGGTCGGAGAGGCCTTGATATATATATATGAGTATACATATTTTTGAGATCCTGATGTTGTCTACATGTATTTGTTTTGTTGATGATGATGATGTCTATTCTATCTATATGCTGTGATAGGATTTGTGAGATGTGTTATGTATGTGTAGCTTGATGTGATATATGCCAATCTAACACCATGTTAGCTATGTCATATTTTGTTTGATTCAATTGTCTTGGAATATGTGTAAATGTAGTGGAATCAAAATGTCGAGATAATAATCTAACCTACAGGTATTTGCGAAAGAGGCACGGATCACGTACATGGTAAACATTGTTAAGTTGGAGAACAACTAGTTGAGAGTCGAGGAAGATTCTAAGGTGACAAATATGATGACGCTGGGCCTCGTCTAGGAGGCCATTGACCGTAGAGTATTTGGCTTGGTTGTTGGTTTCTGGCCCTAGACATATGCCGCTTGAATATAGCATTTCATGTGAGGGGGTATAGAGAGCCCAAGTCGCCGAAGCGAGATTTTGTGTCCAATGGCTGGCGTCGTCGGCGTAACCGATGTGGTAGGCTGGTGGAGGAAGCATCTGTCAATAGCACAAAGGATAGTTTAGATGAGAGGGTAGGAAAAAACAAGATTAAAAACACTAAACAAGAAAAAATAACCGAAAGTAGAATGACTACTTCTAAGCATAAAATTTCTTGAGGTATAACCCATTGATGGGTTCCTTGAGAGAGAGGCCTTCCGGGGAGGCCAGGATGTATGCACCTTTAGTGAGGCAATGTTGGATGATGTAAGGGCCATGCCAAAGTGATTCGAATTTTCCGTGGCCAAAGGTATCATGAGCGATATCATAGGCTAAGACAAGGTCGCCTTCTAGGAATGAACGAAGGTTGACATGGTGATCAAAGGTAGCCTTGGATCATTTTTTAGCTGCCTCATTGTTCTGTAAGGAATATCAATGATCTTCATCCAGAGACTCCATGTTCAACAAGCGCTGCTCCATTGGAGCAGTGTCAGGTAATAGCTCAATTGCGGTGCAGAGGGTGGGAATTTCGCACTCGATGGGAAGAGTTGCCTCAAACCCATGGACTAAATGAAATGGCGTGAAACCTGTAGCAGTCTTTACTATCGTTCGATAATCCCATAGCATGGAAAATAACATATGATGCCAATTGGTTTTATGTTTATTAACCGTGCGCTGTAACATGGTCTTGAGGACTTTTTTCACTGCCTCGACCTGTCCGTTTGACTGAGGGTAATATGGTGAGGCAAACTCGTGAGAGAATCCTAACCAAGATGAGAGTTCGACGAAGACCTCATTCTCGAAGTGTTTCCCATGGTCGGAAACAAGTTGGAGTGGTACTCCAAAATGGGATATGACATGGTTAAAGAAGAAGCGCGCTGCAGTGTCAGCGGTGTTGTTGAAAGTGGGCATATCTTCGGCCCATTTGGTGAAGTAATCAACGACGACAAAAATGTATTTGTGACCATTGCTAGAGGGGGGATTACAAGTCATAAAGTCGATGCCCCATTTACAAAAAGGGCCCACAATAATGACAGGGTGAAGAAGAGCGGGGGGAGCTCAGGATTTGTTGGCATAGAGCTGACATTTCTCACAACGTTTCACGGCATGAATGCAATCGTGAAACAAGGTAGGCCAAAAGTAACCGTCTCGGATAATCTTCTAAGCTGTGGAGATACGCGAAAGATGGCCCCCACATGCACTGCTGTGGTAGTCATTTAAGACTCTGTCGGCCTCGTCAATAGTCAGGCAACGACGAAGAATGGTGTCAACGCCCCGCCGGTATAGAATGTCACCGATGAGGAGATAGCGGGGGGCCTGGTGGCGACTAAGTCGTTGATCATCTCGTGAAAGGTGATTACCAAAATTTTGAGTTCGTAGGTAGATGAGAAGTTCACCATACCAAGGGTCATCTAAAGCGATGTAAAAGAGATGTTTGTCAGGAAAGTCGGTGTTGATGGGGGAACTGGTGATATCAGAGGGAAGGGCTGTGACAAGTTCGGCGAGAACGAGGGCCTTCTTACTCTTAAGTGTTGAGAACTCAAGGTTGTATTCTTGGAGGATAACGATCCATCGAGCGAATTTGTTGTTAACTTGTCGACGGCTAAGAAAATATTGCATAGGGTTGGAATCTGCGACGACCTTCGTGGTGCGAAGAAGAATGTAATGGCATAGTTTCTGGACTGCGAGAACAACTGCAAGAGCAAGTTTCTCTTCGTGTTTGTACTTCAAGGGTGGTCCTGAGAGGTTCTTACTAACATAGTAAATGACATGTTCACTATTGTCATCTCCAAGATGGAAGAGGACGCCGACTACTGATACAGCTGATGCTGATACGTAGAGGATGTAGTCGCGGTTATAGTCAGGTGCACTAATCAAAGGTGCATTTGAAAGCGCTGCTTTCAAATCGTCGAAGGACTGTTGGGCGTAGTCGTCCCAGTGAAAGGGGATTTCATGACGTAGTAAGTGAAGGAAACCATGTGCGCGTATGGCGTAATTTGGGAAAAAGCATCGAAGAAAGTTATCTTTTCCATGAAGACTTTGAAGTTGTCGTAAATTCTGAGGAGGTGGAATTTCGGTGATAGCTTTGAATTTGAGGGGGTCTACGGTAATACCTCTTTGAGAAATGATAAAACCGAGGAGGCACCCGGCAGTGAAGAAAAACATGCAATTGAGAGGGTTCAAGCGGATATTGTACTGGCAACACCATTGAAAGATGATTCGTAAATCATCAAGATGTTGGGTGCGTTTTTTGGATCGAGTTGTGAGGTCGTCCAAGTAAGCAAGGATGATTGCAGCCAAATCGTGAAAGATGTATGTCATCGCCCGCTAAAAAGTTACGTCGGCATTTTCTAAGCCGAAAGGCATGACATGATATGCAAAAGTACCCCATGGGGTAATGAATGCAGTTTTATACTGATCGGCTGGGTGGATTTGGATTTTGTTGTAGCCAGAGAATCCGTCCATAAAGGAGAGAGCCTCGTGACCGGCGCAGTCGTCGATAATTTGATCGATGAAAGGCGTTGGAAAATTGTCTTTTGGACATGCGTTATTGAGATCGCGAAAGTCTATGCAGACGCAGATAGTGCCCTATTTTTTGTCGACGGGTACATGATTGGAAACCCATGAAGTGTAAGAAATGGGGTAAATAAACCCGACCGTGCGTAATTTGTCAATTTTGGCTTTGATAGCTGCAGCCTTGGATGGGTGTAGTGGTCGCTGTTTCTGGCGAACTGGTGTGATGTCAGGCCAGGTCTCAATGCGATGTTTGAAAATGGATGGGTCAAGGCTAGGAATCTCTGTGTATGACCAGGCGAAAATATACCTGTATTCCTGGAAGAGGGCTTTATATGCGGAAATTTCCTGAGGAGTGCAAGCAGCTCCAATGATGATTTCTTCGACGATGCCATTTTGAAATGTCGATTTTGATGGTGGGGGAAATGTTGGCCATATTAACTTCTTCAAAAGCGTCAGGGGTAGGAATGGGATTGTTGAACCAATCGATAGGCCCTGATGGGATGAAGTCTTTGGTTTCGACCGCGTAAATGGGGTTTTGGTGAGGAGGCATGAGGGCTTCCAATGGTAGGAAGAGCGCACGATGATGTAGTGCATCCCAGGGAGAGTCTGGGCATTGTAGCTCTTCTAGTATTTCCTCGTCGCATTGGAAACGCTGGGAATATAAGGGGTCATGAGGAGTGATCTCATCGTTAGTGTGATTTCCCCCTACTGGAGAAGCAAGGGGAGTGGTGTGAGCAGGTGGTGAGGGTTCACTCGACATGAACCATATGTTGAAGTAGTGAGGAGTACCCGTGGTGGTTGGGTGGAAATTCTTTGTAGGGGAATGAGCAGTAGAGTTTGGGGGATTGCGGGGTAAATCCTCAAAGATGTCGCTTAAGAACCACAGAGGCGTTGGGAGTGCCTCGGGCTCGGGAGAAGTGACGTGAAGGTCCTCAAATGACGAAGTAATGTCAAGTATCACCTCTGCAGGTTGGTGAAGCAGGGCCAATTGACGTCGCCTATATGCAAGGATCATAGGACACTGGTATGTAAAGTGAGTTAATAAATCCCAGAGAGAGCAAGGGCATCTCATACATTCATTGACTGTAGTGGTGACATAGTGAATGTCAGTTATGTTCAAAGAGGACGTAGCAGGACGTGGGTTGTTCTGGAAGTTCTGGCGTACAACCGCTAACGTCTGTTGAAAACATGGCAGTGTTGGGCAATGATGAGTGTAATGGCCATACTCCAAGCATATAGCACAAGCGTATTTGGTCCTCAACCCTTTACTACTAGAAGGTTGGGTGGGACTAGCAGTAGTGACGAGTGTGGTGGGAGGTTGATTGAGGGGAATCAAATTCTGTAATTCAGGTAGGGATGGACAATTATTGGTTTGGTGTCCCTCTTTCTCACAGAGTGTGCACGGTGGTGGGATGCGTAGAGGAAGGGGAGCGGTGGGATCCTTCTTCTTCTTCCTGCCCCCAGCTATAATAGGGGGGGTAGGGAGTATGGGGGTAGTGGGGGTAAGGACAGGAATCATCATGGGGAGGCCTTCCTGTGGAGGAAGGGATGGGCGAGGGACCATCTCAGGTGGATGTAAATACCACACTGGGATTGCTAACACCATATTAGGTAGTGTGAGAGTTGTGGCTACCTGAAATGCTTCTATACCTGGTGGAGGGTAAAATAAGGGAATTTGGGTGAGGGGTTGGGTAGTGTCTCCAAAATGGGACTATTCCCCTAAGGGGATGTGGATTTGTGGACGGTTGAGGTCGACGAGTGCATAGGAGGCTCCGGCTGGAGTGGTTCTGCGACTATTGAGACGTCAGGAATGACTAAAACCTCCTGCGGAGGAAGAGTATCCTCCGTGTGAGTTCCATTAGATGAGACGATGCATACTTGATTAGGGGGAAGGAGTGGTGGTGCTCCATGATACGTCCCTAACAAGGATGGATCTTTAAAAATCCCAGGACCCATCTCGATGAGTGGGTATGCGTCTTTGTTGGTGTGGATGAGAGGAAGAATGTTATCGAGGTTGGCAGATGGGTTCGGCTCATAATGTGAGACTTGGTCGATGGTTACAATCTTTCTGTTGTGGGGGAACATGATTGTCCGAAAGATGGAAGATGCCACTGCCTTCATAGCATACATGTAGCTACGTCCAGACAAGATATTGTAATCGAGCGGAGTGTCGATAACTTCGATGTCAATGAGAATAGTTTTTCCCCCGAGTTCAACGGGGACATTTTGGAAGAGCCCTTTGGGAGACGATGGTCATCCGTCATAAGATCGTAATGTGATGTCGGAGGGTATGAGTTTCGGGGAACCAAGTTTCTTCCATACTGTTTTGGACATGATGCATGTAGATGCACCTTCATCGATGATACACCGACGAACCGTGATGGTCCGTATTTTTACTAGTATTTGAATAGCGACCAAGGCGGGAAGACGAGGTTCGCTATTATCAAGATCAAAGGTGATGAGTCACGTATCTGCAGGGTCGAATGCCCCCAAGGTGGAAAGTAGAGACTTTCGTTGTGCAGGACAAGTCTGGAGGACTTCCAAGACTGACATGGCAGCCGGAGATTGTGCTAAGTCATCGACCAAGCTATAGTTATGAGCGGCCCTAGCCTGTGGGTTGTGAACATTCCTACGCAAGGGGATGCGAGGGATGCGAAGTGATGGTTCAGTGGAAGGGCAAGGGATCACCAATGGGGGTCCCGTCGGTGTAGGGTTTGTCTCTGGAGAGATAGAGGTAGACTCAACTGGTGTCTGATACTGACGATTGTGTGTTTGCAGAAGAATTTCTTCCTCACTGGTGAGGAGAATCGTTCGCTCTGTTGGATTGTTAGGGTTGTGGTATTGACCCCCCTGAGGTGGGGGATGGTGTGAATCCTATTGGGTGTTTATCAAACCTTGATGTGGGATGGGATTTTGCAATATGGTAGGAGGGGGTTGTTGCACATATTGTTGTGGTGCCTGTTGAGGGGCAGTTTGCGCAGGAGAAGGGGGGAGGCTCCCAGAATCTTTCAACCTTTTGAAATCAACGATCTGGGGGAAATGGTGAGTGTAATGACCAAACTCTCCACAAAGAGCACAAGGGAATATGGTTTTAACGTTGTTACGCCCTTGGTGTTTGTTTTTATTTCCCCCTTGGGGGTTTTGGTTCCCTTGGTTCTGGTTGCTCCCAGTGGGTTGGTGTTGTGGGGGTTGATTCTCGCCTTGACCTGGGTTGTTGTTATTCCTGTTCCGTCCTTTCTTCTTGGTATTGTTTGAGGGATGAGTTGGGTTGGTTGTATTTAATTGTTCAAAATTCTGGTACTGTTGAGCAGCAGAAGGTTGAACAAAATTTACCCCCGCATGTAGATGTGGGGGAGCCATGGGTTGTGGAGGACCAAGAAATGGGAAGTATGGATTTTGTGGTGGTACCAATCCATAAGGTACATAGGAAGGCATAGTGCTTTCACTAGTACTATAAGCTGATGTTGAGGGAGTACCACTGTTTGTGGGAATAAGTGCTGGTGGCGGTCCACTGATGGGTTGAGGTATAGCAACAGGATATGGCTGTTTATAGGGGGGTGGGGGGTAATAAGGAGTGCCCCCATATGTCGGCGGG
>JZKD02S1485269.1:139832-152195 GCA_000966675.3 Picea glauca | reverse complement strand
GTGGCATGATCATCCAACAATTTCTTTCAATAGTCCACCTGAAATGTCTCTTGAAAAGGGTGACTTATTTCATATTCAGACCAGTTGATAAACATATCTTCACAAGGTTTGAGCCCATGGGAACCTGTGTTGTTCCATAGGGGCAACATATACTCCCCTGATATCCACTGTATGCATTCAGTACTTTACCAAACTGGAGTTTAGTTGTTGCATCATGGCTCGAGCATTGATCAGGTGTCCTGCGAATTGTTTCACTTGCCCCGGGTTTGCATCGGTGACCTTTGCGCACTCTTCGGCCCAAAATGAGTATTGTATGGAGTGCGTCTTGAACACATCTCTCAGGTTAGTGAATTCATCGGGGGTGTTGAATTTGGGGAGACCGACATCTTTCATTACTTTATTAATTTTACCCAAGTGTTTCTGGCACTTGTCCCATTGCTTTTCGATTTCTCGGTGTGGGTCCTGGTTCATCTTCCCCCAGTATTCAGCGGATTTGTTCATGCGGTCGAGACTAATTTTTCCAACCAACCGAATGCCATGATTTTCCATTTCTTGACCCTGCTGAACCGCCTCAATGTATTCGAGTCTCTCTACCGCTTTTTGTGCCTTTTTGTTCCACCTTTCCATCTCTTTTCATGTCGCGAGTGCCATGAGAGTATCCCCCTGGAACTCGACTATGTTCTCAGTTAATAGGTGCCTTTCCTTCTTGAACTCGTTATAGACTCTGTTGAACTCTTCCTTCAGATACATGGTGGTTTGTGTAGCTCCTTTCTAGTATTCGACAAGATGGCGCAAATGTTCTAGCTCCTCCTGGGTGTCATCTAGTTCCTTTTCATCTCTCCTAGCGCTGTCCTGAGCGGCATATGAGAGGGATTTTCCTATGCCAATCAATTCATATGTGTGAGAATTTGTAGTGTTGATTAAGTTCTCTTTTATAGTAACCGCGATGGATTGATCCAAAGTGATCCTTATCCTTTTCATGGTCCTTTGAACGATGGCCTTCCTCTTTTGAACGTAGGATATCACATAGATGTCTGCTACTTCATCTATCGGTTCTAGTATCTGTTGATCTCCCCATGAGAGGTTGTTTCTCAAGCTACCCACGATGTATATTTTCTTAGGAGTGGGTTCTCGAATTTCTTCGCTTTGTTTGTGGATCCGGCCTTTACTTGTCGTTCATATAGAACTTGAATATTGGGCGTAATGGAGGCATCAGGTACAGACTCATTGCTTACTTGCTCGTCGACCGTAGAACTGTCGATTTTCTTTTGTGGAGTTTCGCCACTCGGTTTTGCTTCTACTTCCTGTCTGTCAAAATCTCTTGTTTCAAGGCCACCTTTGAACCCTATTTCCATTTGTAATTTATTCTTGTCTTGGACATCGAGCTCATGGGAAGTGGTTTTCTCGGGACCTTTTTCCTCTTGAAATCGCACTGGGGTGTCGTGAGCAGGTTCCAGACTCTCGTTGTCACTTTAAATATGTATAAGAGTGCTCAATGGATTGGGTGCTTGTGTCCCTATCGATACTTGGCCTGTCTCTAGTTGAGTTGTCCCTTCTTCCGAAGGATCGATCGACGATGTTGAGAGTTTAGGGTTGTCTAACCCATGGGAGTTGTCGGGGACTGTGGACCCATGATCATTTCACTTCGTTGGGATACTTTGAACAACAGTTGAGACTATAGGGCCTATGAAAAGATACGGGTCATCCCGCATCCGTTTCATCAACAACTCAGTTTGTTGAAGTAACAACGTACCCCTTTCTCTTGTAGCTTGATCTTCCGAGAGATCCCTGATTTGTACCGGGGATTCCTGGTGAGTTCCCGTAATTTCAATGTCTTCTTCGGGATCAATTATTTCTTCATCCAATTCATATGCAACTGCTCCTCTCAGGTGTTGGCTAATTTCTTGAACTTCCTGCTCCATAAATGTTGCCTGTTCTTTGTGGCTCATAGATCTAAACGTAGTTCCTCGAGGATCATCTTTCCTGGACGCCACGACATTCTAGTCTTGGGCGTTCTCAGTAAATATTTCATCCTTGAACTGGTCATGGGAATAGGGCCAATAGGATTATACCAGTGACGTGTGCTATAGAGCCAACCTTGGTATCGTGTTTGTGAAATCGTCCAGTTTGGAACCAAAATTACAATTGACCTAGCCCGAGTTGTTTAGCATGTGCGGTATCTTTGACCATGAAGAATCCGATATGAAACCCATATGGTATGAAAGACCGATTCTTGTCTTTTACTAAAGTTGCATTGTATCCTTGCAGGATGGTTTGATAGCAAATTTCCCCTAACACTAGCCGGTCGGTAACATAAATGGGTAATAAGCGGGGTGCCCCTATGGAGCTGAAAACCCTGATGTAGGTTTCTCGTTCATCTAAATACCAGTGGCCAATTTTGGTTATAACCTTCTTTTCTTCATATGACAATCTAGGGCATTCTTTCCTAAAGAGCAAGAAGTATGTGCGTGCAATAAACTGATCAGAGATAACAATAAGGATTTTTTGTACCTGCTTTCCCATAGGATGTTGAAGTATACATGGACCGTGAGCTCCAAAGAGTGCCAATTCAGGTTCATCTCGGCGAAAGAATTCCTGGCACAGATGACGTCTAGTAGATACGAGGCCATGTAGAAGGCAGGGGTATATCTCTCCTTTGGCACCTGAGCATTTTTTATGCAGGTGCTCAACTGATTGGAGATGATGGCACCCCAATTGAATCCTGTGCTTGAAATGGCCACTATAAAAGCCAGAGGCATCCAAGCCTCTGAAAATCAGGAGCAGTCTTTCTCCCCATGTAACCTATAGAGTAGAGCCATGAGATATATGTATGGTTCCTTGGTATTGGTTGTTGGATACCAGCTAGCAGTCCGGTTTGTGAATTTTTTGTCTTCTCTCCACCAAGACGACATGATTTTGTTGGTATTGTGTGACACATAGAAACTCAAGACGAAATTAGTGCTCAGATTTAGCTTAGAATCTTTGAGCTTATAGTAACTTTGAACCTCTAATGGCAGGAAGACTCCGACGCATTCGTCGTTATCATCATTGATCAAACATTTTTGGGTGTCAGTGTGGTCAATAATCCACTTCAGGAGCTCGATGCAAGGAAATACTAGATACTGGCTTGCCACCATGTGAAAATAATATTTGTGAATGTTAAAGAGGACTTCTTCGTCGAGTTTCCTTGTTTCAGGATCGCTATGCGGGGTATATTCAAGGGGTTCTTCCTTCTTGATTTTCTTGAAAACTTCTTCCCAGCGAGGAAATGCCATCTTGGCTCCAATGCTTGCCTCTGTATCTCGGAAAGATGGGGGTTGGAAAAAGGGCTCCTTGGTGATTCTCTTAATGATGGACATTGTCTTGGGAGAAAATTCTAATTGTCTCGCAACTGATGGGGAGGAGCCTTCTCCTACTTCTGATTCTTGCAGCTTAGGGCCCCTCGGGGATTTCCTGGTGGAAGGCTTCTTCGGAGGCATTGTTCCTGCAATTTAAAATGTCATTTGAACATGTGTACAGAGAAGCATTTGGTGTGGACATGTGACAATGGAATGCATGAAAACCATTAGCAGATACATACCTGTAACACTTGCTATGATAATTTCTTAATACTCACTGAACTTTGGTCATTTTCTTCCAGGTTGTTGGCTTCACTCTTTTGTTTGTTCTGAATTTCTTGCTGTGCAGAATGGGACCATGCATAATGAATCAAACAATATATAACTAGAGAGGTACTAACAATCATATCGATCAATTAATATGAGTAATAAATGTAAATTCAAAATAAATTACCCTCGAATTTCTACAAATAAACCTTAACTAATTGACGGCGGAGGCACGAGAGAAGATTCATTGTATCAGTGGATTTAACAGATCCTTTTGATTTGTGCATGAATTAGTAACTAATGCACGATATATGAATTAACTACCAGCTTTGAATGTGGCGTATCTGACACATAAGGAGGTAAAACGTCTCATCGCGTCACTTCACTCCGACGTAGGAATCGATGATCAACTATTTACTCCTTACCTCTGCATGGTGTTTATTATTACACTTTTTTTTGCCGAAACCGAATGGATCAGCCTTCGGAAAAATCCTTCCTGATGTTGTTTGTGGGAAAGAAATGCTGTCATCGACCGATGCCGATGAAGGTCAATAATCGACTACTTTGACTTTCCAAACGATTTTCACCACCTTTATATTTCGCTGATGCCGAATTTCTCAAGTGAGTTAGGGAAACTCTGGGTCGCCGATTCGTGCAGAAATTCGACGAAGAGGATTGAGTGGTACCCAGAAAATAAAATGTTCATAGACTTTTTTAGGGTGTGTTGAGTGCTCAATAGATCCTTTTAGGGTTTTCTGGGAAAAAATTCGAGCAGATTATTAGTTCTTTCTCACGCTCGTGAAACCATGAGAATGTAATCGAGTAGTCTTTTGTCATTTTTTCGAACTCATAATGGTGACACAAAAAACAAATTCTATGGAGTATCCTTTAAGCTCTTTTCACTCTCCACAAAAAAAAAATATTGTCGAGCGACCTTGTTCTTTTCATGCTCGTAAAAGTATTTCAAGAAAACATGTGATGAGCGGTAGGTTGTCACTTTTTCGGTCTCGTCGAATTAATTTACGAAAAAATACCTGATGGAGTTCTCTTTAAGTGTTTTTCAGACTCTCTAAACATGAAAAACCCTTGAATTTTCTCTCTTTGGACTTATTAAACAAACATCGAAAAATGCATATGGGATTGAACCACTCCTTCTTAGGGTTCGTTAAACATACTCCAAGGGACTCGTTTGAAGGATGAGCTTACATCAACAAGCATATGTTATCCTCCTCAATATTGCATAAAAATAAAGATGTACTTGCCATAAATGGTGGAGGAAAATTGTGAAAGGAATGTGTCTCTGTATTTGTGTTAGTGGCAGTAATAGTCGCTCTTGAACATGACACCCCCCTTCATCATTGAATCCGGGTTGGGAAATCCATTTGTCTCTTGTTTGACCATCCAAAAACTCATATGTTGGGTCCTCCTTGATTCAATTTTGCAAAGACCATTTTCATTTCGTTTATATGTTCAAGAGAAGTCCAACCTAAATAAGCCTTCTATTGAGTTGACCATCTACAGTTATAAATTTTCTACCATGTAGACCTTCCCTGAGTCAGTTTCAAATCACTTCACACTCTGATCTACTTCAAATTTGTTACTTATTTCCTGTCATTGAAGGGGGATACATTAAGGCCCTCCTATGACGAGTCTTTTCCTGTCAACTTCAACTCATTATGCAGGAACAAGACTTAGAAATCAATTATTACCTTAGATCCTGCATGCCTCAATGGCAAGTCTCTTCGCTTCCAACAGTGGGTTCACATCATTGACCCCTGATTGGAAGATTCCATTGAGTGTTTGACTTCAACTCATTTATTTGCATTCATTGGATTGTACTAGGGTACCTTGGGAGTCATTTACATCAATGGCGATTTCCCTCGCACTTGTTAACAGTTCTCATCATTGACTTATAATCAAGTGGTTTATACCATGTTCGAATTCAAAACCTGTAATCACATGGTCAGATTAATACTTAGGGATGATAGAAATGAAGACCCTGGATCTCATCATTTTGATCCAGGTTGCGATGGAGTATCCATGATTTGTATTGACACATAGATCCACTTTGTATGTCTTGTGGCTATGTCTGAATTTGAGTTATTTTAAAGCGTAGATCCACAATGTATTCATGATGGCTATGCCGTTTCACAATGACATGGATCCAGAGTGTATATTTAGTGGCCATGACTTACATGAAATTTTGTAATCTAAGTATGGGAATTCCTACCTCGGACAATGGTATATTATTATGCTGATGTTTGACTATTTGCAGATTCCCAATAGGTGCACTCCTTGTTCAAAACACACATTCTACAAAGTATTTCGGCTGTCACGAGTTCTAGCCTCATACTTTGGGGGGAATTATGTTGCACATTATTTTTTTCACCCGAGTGATCCATTGACAACATGTGTTCATGTTCCCAAAAAGAGTTTTTTTCCATGAGGAAAGTGATTGGATTTCTCTTCTCAAAAACCCTATTAAGGAAGGTCGTCACACCCTACAAAATGCATGGGGTGCGACGATCCCTGATCGTCGCAACTTGCTCTAGATATGGACTATGACGTCTCCACAGGTTGCACTATAACTAGGGTGCGACGATGTCAAAATCCAAGGAAAAGTCAAACTTCACGAAATTTATAGAAGGGGATCTTCTAGAAGATGATGTGGCCTCCGAACGGTTTGGATGTTACTCGCTTCTCTGATTTGGTGGGATCATCCTAATCTCTTCAACCATATCTCTTTCACCCTATATAAAGAGGGATCTCTCATGGAAAAGGCTAAGGTTGAATAGGCTAAGATTTGTATGGAGAGTTTCTACTTCTTCTTGGGAGCTTTTCCTTAGTTCTACAAGCTACATGGTGGATCTTTTTCATCCAAAGGCTTTGGATCAAGTGTGTGTGTTGGAGAAAAGCGCCATCGAAAGGGAACCTTGTGACATCAAGGCTTTGGTTGTAATATCCACTTTCATTTTAATATTATACAATGATATGTTTCTTTCCCATAAAACTAGTCTTGTTTTATTGTATGATTCCTTGATCACATACATAGGTTCTTGTTGAGTATATTATCTTGCTTTCACTTTGGCTGGCTTGTGTTCCCTTGCAAGTTCAATATATTTGGAGCATTGGAATAGAGCTAGGATGGAAATGGCAAGAGGGAATGACATTTAAACGACATGTTGTCTATTTCTTGTTAACTAGTAAACTCAATACTTAGAGCTTAGAGAAAGTCTTGTATTATGTTCTATTTTGTTCTAGTTCCGAGTAGATCTAGGGAGATTTGTTTATGTCCACATTTACTGATTATTCCAATAACAAGGATTCCATTTCAAAATCTAGCAAAATGAGGAGAAGGAGTATGTGGCCCATTCTCATAAATGCGTGAGACTATCGGGACTCCCAACCCTAGGGGGTGAAAGCAACATGAGTGTCAAAGCACCGAGGGGGACTATGAATTGGAAAACTCATGTGGGGGAGAGCACTACCGAGTGACAGTACCAAAATTCAGCAAAGGTGACAGTACTGCAGAGCCAGATGTAGGGACCCTAAAGGTGAATGTCGGAGGGTATGATTGGGATATGCAATTGATATTCAGAGGGAATGATTACATGCCAGTGTCAAACATATACCTGAATGGGCTGTGGTGTTTGTGATGACCAAGTACCTACACACATGAAAACCAAATACCCGACGTGAACAATATCTGAAAATAAAGAACATATAACAATTATTTGATAATTTTGAACATGAGCAGGCGTACCTGGACGTGATGTGAGAAAAATGCTTCCCAGGGGCCAAGTACGAATGGTGACCCAAAGAATGTGATTGTGTAGATGGTGGGACCATGATCCTGTGGTTGAATATGGATCAGGAAATAGAGGCTCTGGGATCCTGTAACTGAGCGTGGAAGTTTGGAAAAATGGACTATATATGGTTGTGGGGCCCACAATGCCACCTCATTTGTACCCTCTGCTATAGTGAATTGATGAGATTATTTGGAGCAGTTTCGAATATCACGGGAATTTGAGCCGACCGATTCAGGATTTGCAAGAGTCAGGTTAGTGATCCCATCCTCCTGCATAGTAGTTAGTTTATATTTTTTGGGCAGGGGTCGTACATATGGTTGTACTAGGGTAGGTTTACGGGTGGGCCCACAAGTGCGCGGGAGAAAGAATTATAACCACGTGAAGATGCGCGGGTATAATTCCATCTCCCGCACATGATGTGAGGTTTTACTAGACATAGCCACGCATAAGGCGCATGGGTGAGAAAAATATGTGCGCATATCATGTGCGCCTGTTAGAAATACAGCTGCGCACTATGCGCAGTTGTTCCTCAGACAGTTGTGCATCAATGTGTAGTTGTGTAGAGAACATGTGTGCATGGGTGCACACCTGTGGGTGTGACGAGTGTGCATTGATGCACAGTTGTTTCTCTGAAAGTTGTGCATTAGTGTACAGTTGTGCGAATAATAGGTGTGCATATGTGCGCGACTGTGGGGGTGAAAGTCGTGCACTAGAGGCAAAGCTAAGGGGTTTTCAAAGTTTGAATTTTTTTATATTTTTGATGAATGATTAGCGTTGACCAAGTGTTTCTATGTGTATGCAGGTGATCATCGTGTGATAGGAGAGTTATCATGCCAGTTCACTTAAGGGAGAGAGACTGGAAATGCCTCTGGGAGGTGGTGAAAGAGGAGTCAGGTGTTTGAAGACACTTGGCAGCCTATGGGGTGCTCAAGTTCTTCGACTACCCACTGATACAGTCGCAGGAGTTCCTGCTTCTGTATCTTATATCGATGTGGAGCGTTGATATAAAGTGCTTCATTGTGCGAGGGCACCATATGACATTCTCAACTATCAAGGATGTGTATTTTTTTACAGGGCTCCCCTTTCAGGGAATGGCCCTTCCTACTGACCCCCATCTTCCAGGGATTTGCGGTTGAAAGAAATGGCATGGAATTACTGTACGGGGCCAAACCCGATGTTAGGCTCGGTTGTCCACATTGAGGTGATGGATGCGCTCTTGCATCAATGCATCGCAGACATGATTGTGAGGATCTATGGATCCTTAGCTACTCAATGGATCACTGGTGGTTAGTTGAGGATTATGTAGAGGGTCCTAGATGGGGACTTTTTCACCCGGGGTTTGATGCTACATGCTAAGATGATGGGGTAGATTCACCGATGTCACACCATCGACTCCGATTTTGGCACGATACGGAGGAGGGAGGGTGGTCACTACTTTACGACCACCTTGTCGCATGTGTGGCATCACATGCCATAAATAATACTTTGATTCCCATATATGGGATGGATTTCTAGCACGATCCGGACATGGAGCTAACTTCTAGAGAGGTTTGGGACCAGAGAGGTATGTTGGTGTATTTATGTTTTGTGATTTTGATAGTATAGCATATGTTTATATGTATATGGATGATGACTCTATATTTGTTTTTGTGTTTGAAAATGTGGGGCCTCAAGGCCTTGAGGTGGAGATGGTGGGAGAGTTGGCTCGCTAGAGACTAGTGAGATCACTGTGGGTAGGAGAGCAACTTTGGAGGGATGATGTTGGTGCGAAGCCATAAAATGATTCGAGGGCCAACTAGAGACACATGTTTGATGATCCAGGTGTGGGGCCATTGCATGCATCATGGGTAGAGGCTAGCGAGGGGATGTAGGATCTTCATCATTGGTTTGAGAAGGTGTTGTAGGGTGTGTCGGAGGGCATGTGGTCCCACATTCAGGATGAGAGAGTCCTAGAGAAGTGTGTGGATTTTCCAGTAGAGTGGCAGACTTTGATCCATCGAGCAGCTGTAGCGGGGGCAATGATGACTAGTCGAATTCCCACTAGACCTGGAGGACCCCCAATTGGTGGGGCACCTCCTACTAACAAAGGACCTGGTGGGGGAGCTATGGGGGCACCATGAGTTTTGATTCTGTTTTTTGTATTTATATAGACCTATGAGCGCATTTTGTACAGGGTAGTTGATACCCATTATGTATAGGGTAGGAGGTACCCACTTTGTACCTATAGGGGTGAAGGGGGTCACTTGCCTATGGGTGATGTATATGTTGTACTTTTGTAAATGATTATGGTGATTTTGATCGATATATATATATGGATACATATTTTGATATCTTTGAGATGTTTACATGTGGTGATTTTGGTGATGTTTTATGATGTCTAATCTATATGTAGTGATCTATGTTTGATGTTTTATGTATATGAGATGATGTCTTGATGTGATAAATTCCAATCTAACACTAGGTTAGCCATGTTATCTTCTATTTGATTGAATTGTCATGGAATATTTGTAAATGTAATTAAATCAAAGTTTCGAGATAAGAGTCTAACTTGCAGGTATTTGTGAAAGAGGCAAGGATCACGGACATGGTATACATTGTTGAGCTACAAGACGAAAAGTTGGGAATCTAAAAAGGCACTAAGGTGATGAATGTGGCAGTGACTGGCCTTGGTGAGGAGACCGATAATGACTGTGTATTCTGCTTGGTTGTTGGTGTATGAGCCCAAACATATGTCGTTGGAGTGGAGCAATGCATGTGAAGGGGTATAGAGGGCCCAAGCGGTTGAAGCGAGATTATGTGTCCAGCGCCTAGCATCATCACCGTAATCGATGTGGTAGACCGATGGAGGATGCTTATGTCAATAAAATGGATGGTAGATCATACATATGGTGTGGAGGTGAACAAATAATACTAAAAACTCTAAAAATGTGTACAAAGAAAAATCCGAGTGTAGGATGACTACCGTTAGGCATAAAACTTCTTTAAGTACAACCCATTGACGGGTTCTTTGAGAGGATAGACTTCTGGAGAGGCCAAGATATAGGCACCTTTAGTGATTCAGTGTTGGATGATGTAGGGCCCATGCCATAACGACTCGTTTTTCCCATGACCGAGAGTATCGTAAGTGATATCATAGGCTAGGAAAAGATCTCCTTCCTTGAATGAGCAAAGGTTGACATGGCGGTCAAAGGTAGCTTTGGATAGTTTTTTTATCTACCTCGGTTTTCTATAATGAAGAATGATGATATTCATCCAGAGACTCTAAAGTCAGTAAGCGTTGCTCCATTGCATCAGTTTCAGGTAATATCTTGATGGCGGTGTGCAACGCGGGAATTTCTCACTCGATGGGGAGGGTGGCTTCGATCCCATGTGTTAGTGCTAGAAGTTACTCCTAGACAACTATAGGGTCAAGCCTAGCACATCTTAGTTATTGCAATGGTTTTTATGAATAAATGTATATGGTTTGGTTTGATGGATCAACGAGACTGAATGAGGAAGGAAGAGGACAATAAACTAACTTTAGATCAAAGATTTACCATTGGGAATGGAGTCAAGCAAACACCATGTTAGATTGAAGGCTAGTGAACTGCATATCAGATAAAATACTTATATGATGGTGGATGGAAGAATGGAGAATGTAACAAATAGTAGAACATCCACCAAACAAATATTCTCTCTGCAAAATGGATTTGACAAATACTTGAACAAAGCACACAAGCAATAGGTAGATTACAACAAATCTTGTTGCTCAAGAATCTATTGTTTATGGACAGTCATTGATTCTCAATGTCTATAACTCATTCAAGCAAGAGGAAAATCAGAATGGAAAACATAAAGATCAGAATTTAATAGCACAATTCATAGGTATTTTCAATGTCAGAAATGAATACTTAATAAAATGCCCTCGGGCTTACAATAACACACAATGGATGTTGTCTCATCAAGTTCCTTCTCAGGCCTCACCCTCTCGGGTCTCCCCCCTTGTTACATTCAACACCATAGACTAAATAGCCTATCCAATCCTGAATATGTTACAAATTTTAAGGGATCAAATATTATCCATAGACTAAAAATGGAAATCAATCTCGAATCAATGCAAGAAATCTGGAAATGATGAGGTTGATTGACACCTTAACTGCCATCTACTGTTGTGAGGTGCCCCTAGAAATTTCGGATGCGTGGTTGACTATTTTAATACTCTGCCACTTTTCCCTCTTCAATGGAATTTTTGACTACCACCCTCTGCTTTACATCTGCCTTACCGCCTTGCCTTGAAATATGGATATAATCCTTTATTTAGGAATACTACCCTCGAATCTTGACCTCAATGCCGATATTTAGCAACTGCTTCCCCAAACTTTGGAAATAGAATATTTTCTGCCTTGAATTTTAATAAGGTTGATTGTTTAGAACTCCTCAAAATATGCAGGGGACTCTTTGATAGCTATGTGTGGCTAATGAAGAATGGTCTTTGATTATTCAGCTACCACTCTTCATCACAGAAAGGTAACAAGCCTCCTTACTTTGATATTCAGTGTTACAAACATCTCTAGCAACATCAAGCCCATCGTAAGGTACAATTCCTTCTATATGATAACTAATGGCATGTTATGATCTTCGACCAAGTGTTGTAATGTGTAATTCTAAAAATGGTGACTCATTTTGATGCTCTTCATCATTATGATAAATGAAACCTTGAGAGGCATCTCCCCAACTAGATATTCCCACCACTCTTCAATAAGATCCATTATTCTCATAGACTGTTCAGGCGTTGCCAAGGATGACAAAAATGCAATACAATTACCCAAACAAAACCACCTAAATTCTATCCGAGATGGGATGACATTTTCAATAAAATAACCTCCTGTCATTGGCATGAAATCAAACACCCATCTAAAGTAAACTAAATATCTCCATAAAGATTCCCACTCTTAATATGAAAAGTGCTC
>JZKD02S1485258.1:0-10752 GCA_000966675.3 Picea glauca | reverse complement strand
TTTTGATTCTAGGGCCCTGCCTTTGCAGCACCATAGAACCCTACCTTCTAGTCTCTAAGTTTTCATCCTCCCGAGACCTTGTGCCCTTACTTTTGACTCCATATACCCTAAGGCAGTGATTAGATTTCCAACGTTGAGGCATTAGTGTACAAAACAACTATTTAAAACCCTAAATTTGAAACCCTAACTAACACTGCTAACCTAATAAAGGTTGACGTCATAGTTGAATAGCTCATCTTGACGCAGCAAAAGTTTAATATAAGCAATTGAGTGATGACGTCAAGCATTTCTTGAACAAATTATTGATTGGATATATTGTTGGCTTGGTCATCTTGATAGATATTAATGAATTGATAATCCTTCAAAGGCTAATTAACAAAACATTGACTTCATATTGTATCTATTGCATTGCTTATTAAATGAAATTAGATAGTTAAAGAAGTACTAACCCTTTGAGTTATAACCTGCAAGTATATATATTGTATTGTTATTGTCTTGTTCTGGGCAGGTGTTTTCAACAGGGCATACACTTCTTTTATTGGTTGATTAGCCGGACTATCTGACACTGGTGGTAACCTGTGAGGAGGTAACTCTTAAAACTTGACCTTATATCTTCTGCCTCTTCAAACCCCAGGTTACCGGGGACGTCTCCCCTGGGCTAACCTCCCTAAATAGAAAGAACCTCCCCATTGTGGTGACATTGGGTGGGGAAGGTTCCTGTTGCGCCAGTTTGTCCTCTATCCTTGAGCCTGTGACCTAAACTACAAACTGTGCGATAACAGTGATAATCCACCAGAAATCCCTGCTAAAGTTTTCCTCGAAGTCCCTTATGAAATTCAGACTCCATTGTTGCAATGGTGCCTCTACGACTACTGGCTGCAAAAGTAAGGTTGCCAAATGTTTCCTTCTTGCAAATAGATGACATGACCTAACAAAATGATGAACATCAAAAAATATTGTCGACCAATAATAACCAACCCTCTAGATCTTGTGAGTTGTGGACCTAGTTGCATGATGTCCTCCACATAAACCTATATGTAACTATGTCAGAAGCTTCTTAGCTTCAACATCATCAACACATCTAAGAACTAAACTTTGTAGGTTTCTCCAACCCAATTCTTCTTGAATCAAGCAATACTTAGATGCTTTCAATCTTAAAACTCCTCTTATGATCCACCAAATGGTCTAGACTTGACAAGTTCTTCAAATAATATGCAATTTCTACATACCATTCATGTTGCTCTGATTCTCAATAACTACGAAAACCATCACAAGACCATCCTCCTTATTCATGCTCAAAGCCTTTTCATTTCCTTCTATCAACATCTTGGCTAATCCTTGTCCCTTTATCAACTTGGTTGGATGAAGTCTAGATCATACTCTTGGATCGTGGACACCAATTTACCTCTAACACCCAACCAATCTTATTGACCCAATATATCTTTCACGGTTGGGTGTTGAACATAAGCAATTATTATGAAATACCACACATAGCTTCTAAAATGTTTTAAGGACTAAACTGTTGAATTTTATGGTAAGTTGATGCANGTGATGAAAATCATGAGTGTAAGTCCTCATACAATATGAAGGGTAACAACTAGCTCCAAATGGGGACATGTGCTCTAGCAACAAACTGCATGAGAACTCCATAATCTATAGGTACCTAGTACAGCTTGCCAAGAAAAGATGAGAACATGTGGCGGAATAGGTGCAATATTTCTATCCCAAAACCCCACATAATTAAATCAAAAACCAATACATAATGTCTATGAAATGCTATACATCACATTAAAATAGCTCTGAAACAAGACATGAGCTGAAATATCAAAGGGAACATGAAATCAAACTACTACAACTACTTCTAATCTAATGCTCATACAAACTTATTCATTTCCTACTATGTTAATCTACTTATGGCACTAATTACCATCAAAATAATAAAGCTTCAAAAATTTCCCGTTTATGGGCAACTGCATCTTTTCTCCATCAAAGTGGTTGAGGTAGAATGAATTTGCACCTAAGACATCTTCAATCCTGTCGGGCCCAATCATACGTTGTTGAACTCGCCGTGCTTTCCAGATTTCTCTTTCCTTTATCCCACATAAGCACCAGGTCACCCTTCTGAAAAATCCTCGAACCAGCTCTTTTGTTGAATATTCCTTGAACTTTTTCCCAACTCTAAACTAGGTGATCAAATGCCTTCTATCAATTCTCATCAAGTTCTACCAACTTATTCAACATTGCCTGAACTACTTCTTGATTTGATGTAAAATGCCGCAGCAACTGATACACTGGGATCTTTAACTAAATGGACAATGTAAAATCCATCCCATATACCATCTCAATTGGGTTTTTCTGTGTAGTTTCTTTCTTTGTTATTTTATCAACCCACAAAGCATGTTTGATTTTACTATCCCAATTTTTATTATTATCACCCACAATCTTCTTGATGATAGTCCTTAAATTCTATTTACTTGACTCAACCAAACCATTCCTTTGTGGATAATAATTTGATGAATGGGATAGGACAATGCCATAGTTGAAACAAAAGGTTGATATATTTGTTGAGTTTAATGCTTTGGCATTATCAATAGTGATTTTTGTAAGGACTTCAAACCTGGTGATTATCTTATCCTCCAAAAATTCCATCACTACTTTGTCGGTTGCCCTCTTCGTGGGTATCAGCTCCACCCATGTAGTAAAATAATTTGTAATTGTGATAATCCACCAGAAATCGCTGCTAAAGTTTTCCTCGAATTCCCTGATGAAATCCAAACTCCATTGTTGCAATGGTGCCTCTACGACTACTGGCTGCAAAAGTAAGGTTGCCAAATGTTTCCTTCTTGCAAATAGATGACATGACCTAACAAAATGATGAACATCAAAAAATATTGTCGACCAATAATAACCAACCCTCTAGATCTTGTGAGTTGTGGACCTAGTTGCATGATGTCCTCCACATAAACCTATATGTAACTATGTCAGAAGCTTCTTAGCTTCAACATCATCAACACATCTAAGAACTAAACTTTGTAGGTTTCTCCAACCCAATTCTTCTTGAATCAAGCAATACTTAGATGCTTTCAATCTTAAAACTCCTCTTATGATCCACCAAATGGTCTAGACTTGACAAGTTCTTCAAATAATATGCAATTTCTACATACCATTCATGTTGCTCTGATTCTCAATAACTACGAAAACCATCACAAGACCATCCTCCTTATTCATGCTCAAAGCCTTTTCATTTCCTTCTATCAACATCTTGGCTAATCCTTGTCCCTTTATCAACTTGGTTGGATGAAGTCTAGATCATACTCTTGGATCGTGGACACCAATTTACCTCTAACACCCAACCAATCTTATTGACCCAATATATCTTTCACGGTTGGGTGTTGAACATAAGCAATTATTATGAAATACCACACATAGCTTCTAAAATGTTTTAAGGACTAAACTGTTGAATTTTATGGTAAGTTGATGCANACAATATTAATTATCTTTTACATTAATTATCTTTCACTTTATGGTGGGGCCGACCTATACCCTTTACATCACAATTAGGGTTACAGGTAAATCTAACTCTTAGACAATATAGCAAAGGATATCACACACCCACTAGTGCTTAGCCACTAAGGGCACGTCCAAATCAACAGATCTCTATCTCACTAAGTCTCACAGGAGAATCATATGGACACACAGTCACTAGTGCTCAGCCACTAGGATCACGTCCACCTGTGCTCAGCCACAGGGACGTCCTACTTAACAGATCTCTATCTCACTAAGTCTCACAAGAGAATCATCTAGAGTATCACATCGTCTCAACTCTCTACACAGAGGAGAACAGTAAACCCATCACATGGGCTCCTTCACCCCTCACAGGGGTACACATCATTTCATCTCAAACGACACACCCATCTCATGGGCATCTTCCCTTCTCAGGAGCACACAACGTTCCATCTTCGTCTCAGAGAGAACGACACACCCAGTTCATAGGCATCTTCCCTACACAGGGGCACACAGCGTTTCATCTCTGTCTCAGAGAACGACACACCCAGCTCATGGGCATCTTCCCTACACAGGGGCACACAGCGTTCCATCTCTATCTCAGAGAGGAACGACACACCCATCTCATGGGCTCTCTCACAGGCCGACTCACTTAGTCTATGTCCTGAAGGATGTCTCACGCAGTTGTAATCACCAACATAAACAAGAGTGTAGGCTTGTTTCTCCTTGATAGCATATTTTAGCTCTGAACCTCTAAGTGCCTTGCTCGTAAAAACTATGGGTTGTTCCATATTTTGATCATTCTTTTGTAGTAATACACACGCAATAGCATAATATAGCTAAGATCTAGTAGCAAAATGGAGATAACTCTCAAGCAAGATCAAGAAGACAAGATATAAGCCTCCCAAGGCCACCTGGCTGTCATAGATGAACAAGCTGAAATACCTACCCTCGGAAGTGCCAAACCTCAAACTAGATAAGTTGTGCCCTAATGGAAAGTTGAATACGCCCAATAATTCGACCTTGCTGCTAAAGGCCTCCAAACGCTCCAATGAAGATGCCAAACTGTAGATCGGGGCAATACTTCCTCATTTTTTCATGATAGTGCATCAACAGGGACATGTCCTTCCCCTTTTTGTGTATTATTTCCATATCAAAGGTGGAAAGTTTTTCCATCCACTTTTGTTGTTCGATGGACAACATTTTTTGCCATAGTAGGTATTGAAGACTATTGTGATCAATACGTATCGAGAATTTTCTTCCTAAGAGATATTGTCGCCACTTAGTTAACACATGCATAATGGCTAGCATTTCCTTATTATAGGTAGATTTTAAACCCTTCCCTTTTGTTGAGATTTCGACTTTCAAAAGTTATTGGATGGCCATCTTGCATTAACATTGCTCCTATTCCAAATCTCGATGCATCACACTCTACTACAAAGGGTTTGGTAAAATCTGGTGTTGCTAACACAGGTGTGGATGACATAACCCTTTTTAATGTTTCAAAACATTATTCTGCATAGTTATCCCATTTGAAGGAATTTTTCTTTAATAGGTTTGACAGTGGTGATGTCAAATGAGCATAGTTCTTGATAAATCTTCGATAATAACCTGTTAATCCGAGGAATCCCCTTAGTTTTGATATGTTGTTTGGTTTTGGTCATTCCGTAATTGCTTTGATTTTACTGGGGTCCACCTTGACTCCTTCTTGGGATATGATATGACCAAGGTATTCTACTTCCTCTTTACCAAACGGGCACTTTGATATCTTTGCATAAAACTGATTTTTTTCTAAGAGAGAAAGTACCTGCTCTAAATGCTTCATATGTTCCTTCCAAGTCTTACTGTAAATAAGAATATCATAAAAAATGACTAGTACGAACTTCCTTTAGGGACGAAAGAGTTGATTCATAGTTGCTTGGAAGGTAGTAGGGGCATTCATTAACCCGAATGGCATCACCTTGAACTCATAGTGACCTTCGTGTGTTTGAAAAGCAGTTTTTTCCACAGCCTCTAATCTTACTCGGATTTGGTAGTACCCTGACCTTAGATCCAATTTTGAAAAGTATTTTTCTCCATGGAGTTCGTCCAACAACTCATCTATGAATGGTATAGGAAATTTGTTTTTTATAGTTTTTTTTTTTTAACCCTCGATAGTCTATGCATACTCTTAAAGATCCATCCTTTTTCCAAACCAAGATTATCGGGGCTGCATATCGGCTCCTACTTGTTGTAATAACCCCACATTTCAATAGGTCTTGAATTAGCCTCTCTATCTTTGTTTTATGGTGGTGAGGATATCGGTATGGTTTGATATTAACTGGTGTTGAATCTAGTTTTACCTCGATTATATGCTCTATCTTTCTTTCAGGTGATAGTTTCATAGATAAGTCTTGGAATACCTTGTCGTATTTTTGGATTAATGCTTGAATCTCTAGGTGTTGAGACTGGACCACTTATGTTGCTACTATCTCCATCTAATGACATTGTGCCACGTAAGTTGGTGCTCCTTTTTGAATTAGTTTCTCCATTTTTCGAGAGGATATAATTTGGGTGGGAGGTAATTGGAATCCGTATAATTTATATCTTCTTCCTTCCCATTTGAATTTTATAATTTGTTTATGGTGATTTGTAGAATAGGTTCCCAACGTTTGTAACCATTGAATTCCTAGGACGACGTCTACTCCACCCAAGGGTACTATGTAGAACCCAGATTCCAATTCGTAATCTTCTATCCGAAGCTTGACCTTGTGACACTTTCTGACTCCATCAATTTTTTTCCATCTACCACCATTGCTCTTATATTTGCAGTTGGATACACAAATAGATTTAACCTTTTTGCAACATTTATATCTATAAAATTGTGGGTGTTTCATGTATCTACAAGAATGGTGACATTCTCCCTTTTAACGTGCCCCCTTAGTTTTAATGTTTGTGGTTGTGCTATTCATGTTATTGCAGTCAGGGATATCTTGGGCATGGCCTCTTCCGGCTCTGTATTAGGGGCATCACTTTCCTCTTTACCTTCGTTATTTGAGTCACTGTCAGATGTGTTTGATTCCTTCTCTGCTTCACAAGTACATAGTTTTTTACTGTTGCAGTTATGCCCTGGGGACCATTTGTCTCCACAATATCTACATTTGTTAATCCATTTCTTATCTGGGTCATTTTCCCTTAAAGGGGGTGGCACATACTTGTCAGACTTGTCTGCAGGGTATTTTATTTTTTCATTTAAATATCCATTTGACCTTTTTGGACCTGTAAATGATGACTTATTGAACTTGTTTTTTTGTTCAATTAATTGTTCCGAATGTCGAGCATCTTCAACAAATTTTGGATTCCATAGTTTAAGTTCACTACGGATGTAATCCTTCAACCCACAGATATACATTTTTAGCAATTGTTCATTTGTGAATCTTCTTTGCCTTGTTTCCAGTACCTCCCATTCGTGTGTGTAGTTATTCATGTTTCCTTTCTGTTTAAGATGTACAAACTTGTTATACAAGTCATAGTCCTCTTTGTCATGGAATCTTTTTAGTAGGGCAATTGTGAAGCTTTGCCAATGGAAGGAACGAGCATCACATTTCCTGGACCACCAAAGATACCAATCATAAGCTTCTCCTTCTAAACTGTTGGAGGTTGTCATTACTTTTTCTCGTTCGCCTAGCAGGGGGTTTGATTCAAAAATACCATCCATTTTGTTGATCGAGACGACAGCTCCTCTATGGTCCTTGTCGTCATATTTCGATAACTCCTTTTTAAATTTTTCATAATCTTTGTCTGGAATTATAGAGCTATGCAAATGTCATGAAAAATTTACCTCTGATATTTCCTGGTGTCCCTGATCTTCTAAATTTTGTGAGTCTGAACTTTGTGGTAGTTTTCGATAAGCCAAGGATTTTGCAAATAATGTATCTATCCGTTTAGTCAATTGCTCAATTTTTTCACTATGTTCATCAAGTCTTCTCACTGTTTCATTTTTATCATTATCCTGTTTACATAGTTCTTCATCCCATCGACTTTCGAAGAGTTCCAATAATATTTTCCCTTGTTGTATCAACTTGTCAATTTTGCTTTCGCCTTCTAATAATTTATCGATTTTGTCACTTGTCTTTTTGTGATTTTTCCACATTGTTAAGCCAATACCTTACACCGTTGACTTCATCTCTATATTTGGTTACGTCTGCCTTTAATTTGTCATTGTTAACCATTNTAGTAGGTATTGAAGACTATTGTGATCAATACGTATCGAGAATTTTCTTCCTAAGAGATATTGTCGCCACTTAGTTAACACATGCATAATGGCTAGCATTTCCTTATTATAGGTAGATTTTAAACCCTTCCCTTTTGTTGAGATTTCGACTTTCAAAAGTTATTGGATGGCCATCTTGCATTAACATTGCTCCTATTCCAAATCTCGATGCATCACACTCTACTACAAAGGGTTTGGTAAAATCTGGTGTTGCTAACACAGGTGTGGATGACATAACCCTTTTTAATGTTTCAAAACATTATTCTGCATAGTTATCCCATTTGAAGGAATTTTTCTTTAATAGGTTTGACAGTGGTGATGTCAAATGAGCATAGTTCTTGATAAATCTTCGATAATAACCTGTTAATCCGAGGAATCCCCTTAGTTTTGATATGTTGTTTGGTTTTGGTCATTCCGTAATTGCTTTGATTTTACTGGGGTCCACCTTGACTCCTTCTTGGGATATGATATGACCAAGGTATTCTACTTCCTCTTTACCAAACGGGCACTTTGATATCTTTGCATAAAACTGATTTTTTTCTAAGAGAGAAAGTACCTGCTCTAAATGCTTCATATGTTCCTTCCAAGTCTTACTGTAAATAAGAATATCATAAAAAATGACTAGTACGAACTTCCTTTAGGGACGAAAGAGTTGATTCATAGTTGCTTGGAAGGTAGTAGGGGCATTCATTAACCCGAATGGCATCACCTTGAACTCATAGTGACCTTCGTGTGTTTGAAAAGCAGTTTTTTCCACAGCCTCTAATCTTACTCGGATTTGGTAGTACCCTGACCTTAGATCCAATTTTGAAAAGTATTTTTCTCCATGGAGTTCGTCCAACAACTCATCTATGAATGGTATAGGAAATTTGTTTTTTATAGTTTTTTTTTTTTAACCCTCGATAGTCTATGCATACTCTTAAAGATCCATCCTTTTTCCAAACCAAGATTATCGGGGCTGCATATCGGCTCCTACTTGTTGTAATAACCCCACATTTCAATAGGTCTTGAATTAGCCTCTCTATCTTTGTTTTATGGTGGTGAGGATATCGGTATGGTTTGATATTAACTGGTGTTGAATCTAGTTTTACCTCGATTATATGCTCTATCTTTCTTTCAGGTGATAGTTTCATAGATAAGTCTTGGAATACCTTGTCGTATTTTTGGATTAATGCTTGAATCTCTAGGTGTTGAGACTGGACCACTTATGTTGCTACTATCTCCATCTAATGACATTGTGCCACGTAAGTTGGTGCTCCTTTTTGAATTAGTTTCTCCATTTTTCGAGAGGATATAATTTGGGTGGGAGGTAATTGGAATCCGTATAATTTATATCTTCTTCCTTCCCATTTGAATTTTATAATTTGTTTATGGTGATTTGTAGAATAGGTTCCCAACGTTTGTAACCATTGAATTCCTAGGACGACGTCTACTCCACCCAAGGGTACTATGTAGAACCCAGATTCCAATTCGTAATCTTCTATCCGAAGCTTGACCTTGTGACACTTTCTGACTCCATCAATTTTTTTCCATCTACCACCATTGCTCTTATATTTGCAGTTGGATACACAAATAGATTTAACCTTTTTGCAACATTTATATCTATAAAATTGTGGGTGTTTCATGTATCTACAAGAATGGTGACATTCTCCCTTTTAACGTGCCCCCTTAGTTTTAATGTTTGTGGTTGTGCTATTCATGTTATTGCAGTCAGGGATATCTTGGGCATGGCCTCTTCCGGCTCTGTATTAGGGGCATCACTTTCCTCTTTACCTTCGTTATTTGAGTCATTGTCAGATGTGTTTGATTCCTTCTCTGCTTCACAAGTATATAGTTTTTTACTATTGCAGTTATGCCCTGGTGACCATTTGTCTCCACAATATCTACATTTGTTAATCCATTTCTTATCTGGGTCATTTTCCCTTAAAGAGGGTGGCACATACTTGTCAGACTTGTTTGCAGGGTATTTTATTTTTTCATTTAAATATCCATTTGACCTTTTTGGACCTGTAAATGATGACTTATTGAACTTGTTTTTTTGTTCAATTAATTTTTCCACATGTCGAGCATCTTCAACAGATTTTGGATTCCATAGTTTAAGTTCACTATGGATGTAATCCTTCAACCCACATATATACATTTTTAGCAATTGTTCATTTGTGAATCTGCTTTGCCTTGTTTCCAGTACCTCCCATTCGTGTGTGTAGTTATTCATGTTTCCTTTCTGTTTAAGATGTACAAACTTGTTATACAAGTCATCGTCCTCTTTGTCATGGAATCTTTTTAGTAGGGCAATTGTGAAGCTTTGCCAATGGAAGGAACGAGCGTCACATTTCCTGGACCACCAAAGATACCAATCATAAGCTTCTCCTTCTAAACTGTTGGAGGTTGTCATTACTTTTTCTCGTTCGCCTAGCAGGGGGTTTGATTCAAAAATAATGTCCATTTTGTTGATCGAAACAACAGCTCCTCTATGGTCCTTGTCGTCATATTACGATAACTCCTTTTTTAATTTTTCATAATCTTTGTCTGGAATTATAGAGCTATGCAGATGTCTTGAAAAATTTACCTCTGGTATCTCCTGGTGTCCCTGATCTTCTAAATTTTGTGAGTCTGAACTTTGTGGTAGTTTTCGATAAGCCAAAGATTTTGCAAATAATGTATCTATCCGTTTAGTCAATTGCTCAATTTTTTCACTATGTTCATCAAGTCTTCTCACTGTTTCATTTTTATCATTAACCTGTTTACATAGTTCTTCATCCCATCGACTTTCGGAGAGTTCCAATAATCTTTTCCCTTGTTGTATCAACTTGTCAATTTTGCTTTCGCCTTCTAATAATTTATCGATTTTGTCACTTGTCTTTTTGTGATTTTTCCACATTGTTGAGCCAATACCTTACACCATTGACTTCATCTCTATATTTGGTTACGTCTACCTTTAATTTGTCGTTGTTAACCATTTTCAGGGGTTAACCTTCTTCCTAGTGGAACCACTT
>JZKD02S1485247.1:0-10752 GCA_000966675.3 Picea glauca | reverse complement strand
ATAGCGGGAAAACCCCCCTATGGACTACACTAGGGTTCAACATGTAGGAAGATCTAATCATCTAAAATTCTCCTACTCTTTATAAATACCTCTAATATACCCCACATCCATGCATGCAATACAAAGTGAAAAGATCCGATAACTCTACCTTTTACTCCATGTCTGTTGCTGATCATTTCACATTCGATTACTCCACTGACTACAAGCCTCCTCCCAAGGCTGGCCTGCATTCACAAACAGATAAAAAGGGAGCTAAAAATATGCATATCATATATAAATCATGGGTTATATGTTATAATAAAGAATATATCAAATGAAAATATTAATCACATCATATTTTGGGACAAAAAAATTATTCCTTTTATTGATATCACAATGTTTACTTACAATGAGATCGACGATTGCTCCTCAAACCTGGTCTGAGTTCCTCTTCACCAATCTCCAACTACACTTCCACGTATCTTTCTCCTCTCAATCCTCTCTATAGGGAATGGAATAGGCTTATAATGAAGGGAAAATGAAACAATGGGAAATTCTGATGTAAATATGACAAGGTGGCTGCAAATTCTTGGGGCAAGGAGGGGATGTGAAACGAGCAGAGTTTCATTGTTCTTATTATTAACTTTGGAATGAGACCCCAAAAGCTCCTTTTATATGAAAAAAGGATGGTTGTTTTGTGTGGTGACGAGCTATAAGAGGTGGGACAGTTGGGAAACTACCCAACAACCCGTAATCTCAACAAATTCCTTGCAACTTTATAAGTTTTTCAACTTTTGTGAGTATGTGTGAGATGTAGTGGTGCAGATAGCATACATATGCAGGATGTAGTGGTGTAGCTACCATACATACGAGGGAAATAATGGTGCAGAGCGCATACATATTTAAAAATAGTTTTTTTAAGAAGAGTTTCTCAGTGATGTCTTGGAAAAAAAAGCCAAGTAAGAGGGCCTGATGCCAGGAATGCATGTATGGAGAAATTTAGGGTTATAATAGATGCCCCCTAATGTGTGAGTTCATAAGAGAATCTTATGGCTGAAATACATTACAACTATTCACAATAATTGTCTCGCCAAGGCGGGCATACCCATGCTCGCGATGAAATAAATCATGGATGCCAATCAAATACACTATAGATCCATGTCATTTAATTATACAAAGTGTAGCCATGATAAATATACAATAGATATACATCTCAAAATCAAAGATATACATGTATAGTAGTCATCTTCAATAATCAAATGACACCTTATGGCTGGATATGAGGCCTTCATAACTCGAGCAACAACTTCAAGATATTCAAAAATAGGGTAGGAGTGTAATGTGAGTGTATGAATTCACTACCTAGAGGTCTTCTATGGCTCGTCGGGAACAAAAAAGAGGATATTGGTGATTAGGTAGAGAACTTCATTGATTTTTAACAAGGATTTAATTGAACTTTCGGGATGGTCGGGCATGAGGGAAAGAGACAAACTGCAGAAAATTCGACTCATGTTGGGTACAAATTCCCTTTGTAAACAACAGGATAGATGATCAAATTCAGGCCCCACGACATTGACATAAGTCTATGATGCAGGAGGCAACGAAAACTCTCCACATGTTTGGAAGAATAACCAAACGGAGGAGGGCATTGCTCTATGTAGCAAGAACAAATTCCTAAGGTCATATAAAATCCCAAAGCTTGACAAAAAAAATGAAGGATGTGATTTCTCCAAGGGAGACTCGTTGTGTTTCCATAAAAAGAACATATTTTTCCCGTCCTCTTTTTGAGGTATATATTTTTTTTTTTGGTCTTTTTCAATATTTTTGAAGATCTTGAAAAATAATAAAATAATGCTACGTTACAAAGGAGGAACGAGTGTCGCAAGCATACTAGTTCCAAGTGCAAGGAACACACTGATGCTCAGAGCAAGGAGACATGTGCAAGAAAAGGACACCTGGAAAAATTCCTCCATGGGTCAAGGAGTGAAGACGCAGAGGCAAAGTGCTACAAGGCCTGCATATAAGGCATGCTTCAAAGGTTTAGTTGAGAGCAACATGGAGTCGACATTAGGACAAAAACATGGAGATGCAAATGCAATGAATAAGAAATGATGAAAACCCCCTTCAATGTAATTTTAACGAGTCCACAGAAGCTATGCTCAGTGGTTTTTCATTTTTAGAGAGTCTGGAAAATCATAAAAGAAGACTCCACTGGGGTACCTTTTTCGAAGATAGTCTAGTTGGTTCAAAAAAAGGGGTAAACTAGAACAAAAAATACATCTATTCAAAACCATTTTAACGAGTGTGACAAAGACAAGATCATTCGACAATCTTTTCAATTTTAAGGAGTCTGAAAAAGAGCTTAACTATGGACTCACAGCTTTTTCTAAATTTAGTCTCCTTAGCCCGAAAATGTATAAAATCTACTTAGAACAACTCTCCCGTCAAGACAAATCTCCCGAGGTGTAACTTTTCCCTCCTTAATCTATAGGATGGAAAAGGGGTAAACTCTTGTGAGTAGATTTTTTTTTTGAACCAATTAACGGCTGTGAAAGAACAAGATCACTCGACGATATTTTCAATTTTAAGGAGTTCGAAAAGAGATTAACTATGGACTCCATAAGGGATGTTCTTTTGAACCAGTTTAATGAGTGTGAAGGAACAAGGAGATCATTCGACAATATTTTCATGTTTAGAGAGTTTAAAAATGTATTAAAGAAGACTCATTTTTGGTAGTCCCAAGGGTGAGGCCAGGAGTGATGAGACATCAGACGTATGGTTGCCATTTCTGCTATAGTGAGAAAACCCCCCTATGGAGTACACTAGGGTTCAACATGTAGGCATATCTAACCATCTAAAATTCTCCTACTTTTTATAAAAACCCCGAATATACCCCACATTCATGCATGAAATACAAAGTGAAAAGATACGATAACTCTACCTTTTACTCCATGTCCAGTGTCGATACTTTCGCGTTTGATTACTCCATTGACTACAAGTCTCCTCCTAAGGCTAGACTGCATTCACAAACAGATAAACAGGGAACTACAAACATGCATCTCATATATAAATCATGGGTTAGATGTTAGGATAAAGCATAAATCAAATACAAAGATTAAGCACATCATATTTCGGGACAAAAAAAGTATTTCTTTTATTGATATCACAATGTTTACTTACAATGATATCGACGACTACTCCTCGAATCTGGTCTAGGATCCTCTTAACCAATATCCAAATGTGCTTCCATGTATATTTCTCCTCTCGGTCCTATTTCTAGGGAATGGAATATGCTTATGATGGAGGAAAAAGGCAAGAATGGTCAATTATGATGTAAATCTCACAAGGTGGCTGCAAATTCTTGGAGCAAGGAGGGGATGTGAAACAGGCGAACTTTCATTTTTTTTATGCTTAGCTTTGGAATGAGACCCCAACACCTCCTTTTATATGACAGAAGGATGGTTATGCGTTTGGGTGATGGGCTATAGGTAGTGGGACAGTTGGGAAACTATCCAATAGCCCGTAGTCTCAACGAACTTCTTGCATTTTTTTATTTTTTGCAACTTTCGTGAGTATAAGTGGGTTGTAGTGGTACAATTAGTGTACATACGCGGGTTGTAGTGGTGCAGATAGCATACATACAGGGTAAATAATGGTGCAGGGTGTGTACATCATCAAAAATAATGTTTTTAAGAAGATTTTTTCAGTGATGGCCTGGAAAAAAAAAGCAAGTAAGAGGGCCTGATGCCAGGTATCCTTGTATGGAGAAATTTAGGGTTATAATAGAAGTTCTCTTGGAAACATTGTTTCGTTGTGGTTTATAAAAACCATTCCACTATTGGTTTGGTCTCGGTGGTGAAATATCCACCTTAGATAGTTAAGAGGGGAATCCATCCAGGATTTTCATTAGAGCCTAAAAAAGAGGGGAATCTATCAAGGATTACCATTGGAGCCTAGAAAAGAGGGGAATCCATCCAACATTTCCATTTAAGCTTCTATTTTTGGGATTTGGTTTTCATTTGGAGATATACATGCTTGCACAGGAAATGGTTGAATCTTTTAGATGAGGGCGTATTGATGCAGGAGCATTGCTCCACCTCAGCAATGCACTAGCATCCCAACACATCAAAGAACATTCAAGGAGGGGAGAGGCACCAACCCTCTCATTTTCCCTCATTTTCAAATTTTAAATTGTAATTAAATGCAATTAAATGTTGTAAGGATAGAAAATCCAAATCAATGCCTTTGTGTAGGTAAGAGATGATGTCCACTTTAATGTTTGACAAATTGATGAGATCTAGATCTGATTCATACTAGATGCCCATTGAATCCAATCTAATGTGATAAGTGAGAGTAGGTAGATGGAGGGAGAGCTCAAGAAGCTCCTCTTTTGTAAAAGATATTTGTATCTAATTTCATTAGGATGATAGGATAGAACATATAGAAGTAGAGGAGAAGGAGGAGAGAGTTGAGACTTTGTTGTAGTCTAAGCTCACACACATCATAAACTAACATTCAGATTAATAAAAAGATTTTTTTTTCTTGCCTACGAGTTTTCTGAGTGTTCATGCATTTTACAATTGTTATTTGTGTTCTTATATGAATTTATATTGTAGATGTATGTGATAGGGTTCCATCTGTAGGGATATATAGAATTCTCTATCTGTGCATTTCTTAATTTTTTTCCAGGTTCTTTAGGATGTGCAAGGAGTGCACAACAGAGTATTGGAAACTCTGTAGCCAGCACAAGGAGTGCACATCTGAACTCTTTCGATTCATAGAAGAATGTGCAATGACAACAGACTAGAATAATTCATAGACTCAAGGAGACTCAGAGTTACTAAATACTATAGAGAACATATTATGTAGAGGAGGCACAGAGGGAACAAAAATTGTTGAAGATTTTGTAGAGCTCTACTCGCTTAGGAGGGGAAGCACAAGTCAAGACCCAAACTCATTGGGCTCGTATAAGGGTCAAATGTAGAAGCCTTTGAGCACTTAGGAATTTTACTGATTTCGGGAGAAATTGAAATCTCAGGAGGAGGAGGAGAACAACCATTAGATCAGCTGCAAGGAGGAGATGTGGACTATTGGAATTCACATCTAGACACACAGAATAACACGCAAAGGAGATGAACATATCCTAGCCATTGGATCTGAGTGTGAAAGACCAAAATTCATTAGATCTAGGTAAGGTGCATGCACCTTAATATTTTCAAAGTGTAGAAGAGAGTGGAATTTCAAAGTCTCGAAGTCCTGAAGGCAGGGGGAGAATCCATCATCGAGGGGTGCAGGTGGAAGAAAATCCAAGAGTTTGAGGATTCAGACTTTGTAATATTTGCAAGAAGAAGAGAGTGAAAATAACGAACTCCGAAGAGTGGAGTTGATCCTAGTTGTTGGCACTGGGAAGGATATGTGGTGGAGATACACANAGTTTCATTGTTCTTATTATTAACTTTGGAATGAGACCCCAAAAGCTCCTTTTATATGAAAAAAGGATGGTTGTTTTGTGTGGTGACGAGCTATAAGAGGTGGGACAGTTGGGAAACTACCCAACAACCCGTAATCTCAACAAATTCCTTGCAACTTTATAAGTTTTTCAACTTTTGTGAGTATGTGTGAGATGTAGTGGTGCAGATAGCATACATATGCAGGATGTAGTGGTGTAGCTACCATACATACGAGGGAAATAATGGTGCAGAGCGCATACATATTTAAAAATAGTTTTTTTAAGAAGAGTTTCTCAGTGATGTCTTGGAAAAAAAAGCCAAGTAAGAGGGCCTGATGCCAGGAATGCATGTATGGAGAAATTTAGGGTTATAATAGATGCCCCCTAATGTGTGAGTTCATAAGAGAATCTTATGGCTGAAATACATTACAACTATTCACAATAATTGTCTCGCCAAGGCGGGCATACCCATGCTCGCGATGAAATAAATCATGGATGCCAATCAAATACACTATAGATCCATGTCATTTAATTATACAAAGTGTAGCCATGATAAATATACAATAGATATACATCTCAAAATCAAAGATATACATGTATAGTAGTCATCTTCAATAATCAAATGACACCTTATGGCTGGATATGAGGCCTTCATAACTCGAGCAACAACTTCAAGATATTCAAAAATAGGGTAGGAGTGTAATGTGAGTGTATGAATTCACTACCTAGAGGTCTTCTATGGCTCGTCGGGAACAAAAAAGAGGATATTGGTGATTAGGTAGAGAACTTCATTGATTTTTAACAAGGATTTAATTGAACTTTCGGGATGGTCGGGCATGAGGGAAAGAGACAAACTGCAGAAAATTCGACTCATGTTGGGTACAAATTCCCTTTGTAAACAACAGGATAGATGATCAAATTCAGGCCCCACGACATTGACATAAGTCTATGATGCAGGAGGCAACGAAAACTCTCCACATGTTTGGAAGAATAACCAAACGGAGGAGGGCATTGCTCTATGTAGCAAGAACAAATTCCTAAGGTCATATAAAATCCCAAAGCTTGACAAAAAAAATGAAGGATGTGATTTCTCCAAGGGAGACTCGTTGTGTTTCCATAAAAAGAACATATTTTTCCCGTCCTCTTTTTGAGGTATATATTTTTTTTTTTGGTCTTTTTCAATATTTTTGAAGATCTTGAAAAATAATAAAATAATGCTACGTTACAAAGGAGGAACGAGTGTCGCAAGCATACTAGTTCCAAGTGCAAGGAACACACTGATGCTCAGAGCAAGGAGACATGTGCAAGAAAAGGACACCTGGAAAAATTCCTCCATGGGTCAAGGAGTGAAGACGCAGAGGCAAAGTGCTACAAGGCCTGCATATAAGGCATGCTTCAAAGGTTTAGTTGAGAGCAACATGGAGTCGACATTAGGACAAAAACATGGAGATGCAAATGCAATGAATAAGAAATGATGAAAACCCCCTTCAATGTAATTTTAACGAGTCCACAGAAGCTATGCTCAGTGGTTTTTCATTTTTAGAGAGTCTGGAAAATCATAAAAGAAGACTCCACTGGGGTACCTTTTTCGAAGATAGTCTAGTTGGTTCAAAAAAAGGGGTAAACTAGAACAAAAAATACATCTATTCAAAACCATTTTAACGAGTGTGACAAAGACAAGATCATTCGACAATCTTTTCAATTTTAAGGAGTCTGAAAAAGAGCTTAACTATGGACTCACAGCTTTTTCTAAATTTAGTCTCCTTAGCCCGAAAATGTATAAAATCTACTTAGAACAACTCTCCCGTCAAGACAAATCTCCCGAGGTGTAACTTTTCCCTCCTTAATCTATAGGATGGAAAAGGGGTAAACTCTTGTGAGTAGATTTTTTTTTTGAACCAATTAACGGCTGTGAAAGAACAAGATCACTCGACGATATTTTCAATTTTAAGGAGTTCGAAAAGAGATTAACTATGGACTCCATAAGGGATGTTCTTTTGAACCAGTTTAATGAGTGTGAAGGAACAAGGAGATCATTCGACAATATTTTCATGTTTAGAGAGTTTAAAAATGTATTAAAGAAGACTCATTTTTGGTAGTCCCAAGGGTGAGGCCAGGAGTGATGAGACATCAGACGTATGGTTGCCATTTCTGCTATAGTGAGAAAACCCCCCTATGGAGTACACTAGGGTTCAACATGTAGGCATATCTAACCATCTAAAATTCTCCTACTTTTTATAAAAACCCCGAATATACCCCACATTCATGCATGAAATACAAAGTGAAAAGATACGATAACTCTACCTTTTACTCCATGTCCAGTGTCGATACTTTCGCGTTTGATTACTCCATTGACTACAAGTCTCCTCCTAAGGCTAGACTGCATTCACAAACAGATAAACAGGGAACTACAAACATGCATCTCATATATAAATCATGGGTTAGATGTTAGGATAAAGCATAAATCAAATACAAAGATTAAGCACATCATATTTCGGGACAAAAAAAGTATTTCTTTTATTGATATCACAATGTTTACTTACAATGATATCGACGACTACTCCTCGAATCTGGTCTAGGATCCTCTTAACCAATATCCAAATGTGCTTCCATGTATATTTCTCCTCTCGGTCCTATTTCTAGGGAATGGAATATGCTTATGATGGAGGAAAAAGGCAAGAATGGTCAATTATGATGTAAATCTCACAAGGTGGCTGCAAATTCTTGGAGCAAGGAGGGGATGTGAAACAGGCGAACTTTCATTTTTTTTATGCTTAGCTTTGGAATGAGACCCCAACACCTCCTTTTATATGACAGAAGGATGGTTATGCGTTTGGGTGATGGGCTATAGGTAGTGGGACAGTTGGGAAACTATCCAATAGCCCGTAGTCTCAACGAACTTCTTGCATTTTTTTATTTTTTGCAACTTTCGTGAGTATAAGTGGGTTGTAGTGGTACAATTAGTGTACATACGCGGGTTGTAGTGGTGCAGATAGCATACATACAGGGTAAATAATGGTGCAGGGTGTGTACATCATCAAAAATAATGTTTTTAAGAAGATTTTTTCAGTGATGGCCTGGAAAAAAAAAGCAAGTAAGAGGGCCTGATGCCAGGTATCCTTGTATGGAGAAATTTAGGGTTATAATAGAAGTTCTCTTGGAAACATTGTTTCGTTGTGGTTTATAAAAACCATTCCACTATTGGTTTGGTCTCGGTGGTGAAATATCCACCTTAGATAGTTAAGAGGGGAATCCATCCAGGATTTTCATTAGAGCCTAAAAAAGAGGGGAATCTATCAAGGATTACCATTGGAGCCTAGAAAAGAGGGGAATCCATCCAACATTTCCATTTAAGCTTCTATTTTTGGGATTTGGTTTTCATTTGGAGATATACATGCTTGCACAGGAAATGGTTGAATCTTTTAGATGAGGGCGTATTGATGCAGGAGCATTGCTCCACCTCAGCAATGCACTAGCATCCCAACACATCAAAGAACATTCAAGGAGGGGAGAGGCACCAACCCTCTCATTTTCCCTCATTTTCAAATTTTAAATTGTAATTAAATGCAATTAAATGTTGTAAGGATAGAAAATCCAAATCAATGCCTTTGTGTAGGTAAGAGATGATGTCCACTTTAATGTTTGACAAATTGATGAGATCTAGATCTGATTCATACTAGATGCCCATTGAATCCAATCTAATGTGATAAGTGAGAGTAGGTAGATGGAGGGAGAGCTCAAGAAGCTCCTCTTTTGTAAAAGATATTTGTATCTAATTTCATTAGGATGATAGGATAGAACATATAGAAGTAGAGGAGAAGGAGGAGAGAGTTGAGACTTTGTTGTAGTCTAAGCTCACACACATCATAAACTAACATTCAGATTAATAAAAAGATTTTTTTTTCTTGCCTACGAGTTTTCTGAGTGTTCATGCATTTTACAATTGTTATTTGTGTTCTTATATGAATTTATATTGTAGATGTATGTGATAGGGTTCCATCTGTAGGGATATATAGAATTCTCTATCTGTGCATTTCTTAATTTTTTTCCAGGTTCTTTAGGATGTGCAAGGAGTGCACAACAGAGTATTGGAAACTCTGTAGCCAGCACAAGGAGTGCACATCTGAACTCTTTCGATTCATAGAAGAATGTGCAATGACAACAGACTAGAATAATTCATAGACTCAAGGAGACTCAGAGTTACTAAATACTATAGAGAACATATTATGTAGAGGAGGCACAGAGGGAACAAAAATTGTTGAAGATTTTGTAGAGCTCTACTCGCTTAGGAGGGGAAGCACAAGTCAAGACCCAAACTCATTGGGCTCGTATAAGGGTCAAATGTAGAAGCCTTTGAGCACTTAGGAATTTTCCTGATTTCAGGAGAAATTGAAATCTCAGGAGGAGGAGGACAACAACCATTAGACCAGCTGCAAGGAGGAGATGTGGACTATTGGAATTCACATCCAGACACATAGAATAACACGCAAAGGAGATGAACATATCCTAGCCATTGGATCTGAGTGTGAAATACCAACAGTCATTAGATCTAGGTAAGGTGCATGCATCTTAATCTTTTCAAACTGTAGAAGAGAGTGGAATTTCAAAGTCTCGAAGTCCTGAAGGCAGGGGGAGAATCCATCATCGAGGGGTGCAGGTGGAAGAAAATCCAAGAGTTTGAGGATTCAGACTTTGGAATATTTGCAAGAAGAAGAGAGTGAAAATCACGAACTCCGAAGAGTGGAGTTGATCCTATCTGTTGGCACTGGGAAGGATATGTGGTGGAGATACACATACTTTGAAGGAAGAACCCTTTGAAGAAAGGGAAGGAGGATAATATCCGAAGAGCCGAAAGTCGAAGCAATCCTAGCCATCCATTGAGATAGGACATGTGGCAAGAGATCAACATTTCACTGATTCACAATTTGGGAAAATGAGAGGTAAGAGAAGTGAAAACTCACAAATTCTAAAGTTACCAGGTCATCAGGACCATCCATAAAGAGAGGAAACTTGGCAGAATATCTGCTAGTACGAAGATTCAGTGCTCTAGAGGTTCTGTGGAGAAGTGTTTCAGATATTCCTAAAGCACTAGAATCGAAATCGTTGATGTAACAACCCTAGATAAATGATTGCTTAAGATTTACCAAGCATAATTAACTTTCCTAATGTGTATTACTTAAATAATTATTATTTATTAATAATATTAATGAATTAATTAATTATTGTTTAATATATGTTGATTAATTAGTTAATTGATTGATTAACACATTTAATGTTTAGGGTAAAGAATTAAATACTTAATAAATTTTAATTCATTATTATAA
>JZKD02S1485236.1:0-10752 GCA_000966675.3 Picea glauca | reverse complement strand
GGGAATGTTTTTTCAAAATGCAACTCATTTTTCTTGAAATTTCAAGCTAAAAATAAGTTTAAAAAGCTAGGAAACACAAGAAATCTTCTAAATGAAAAAGAAAGCTATAATAGATTCCAAACCTAGGCTAAGATGCTATGGCAGAGACCACGAACCCTGAGAGGTATAACTCTTGACAAGGAAAGGATGACTGCCTCTCCTTAAACCAAAAAAGTTTCTGAACAGGCACGCTGCTGACAGTTCAACAACCAGTGTGTGCACGCGAGCTGTGTAAGGTCAGATGGCGTGTACACGCATGCATACCTTATGCATGCCGCGTATACTTATGAAACTCTTCAAAAAATGAAACTACAAGCAATCAAGCACTGGAAAAGACCACTGGTATTGAGAACCAGAATCTCTTGAAGACTCAGAAACTTACTTTGATGGAAAAAGAAAACAATTAAAGGAAAATTTCATAGAACAAACTAATCTGAGGTAAAACCTAAGCTATAGACTACAAACAACGAAGACTAGAAAGAGTTCTAGAAAACCCCTGAGAAGGATTATTCTGATAGGGGAGAGGATGACTGCCTCTCTAAAAGAAATTTTCTAGAATCATACATGCGACTGTAACTTTCTCAACTAGCGTGTACACATGGGCTGTGAGAAGGTAGGGCACGAGTACACGTGTGCAGACCTTATACAGGCCGCGTGTACCTCTGTGGGTCTCGAAAAAGAAAAAAAATGCAGTCAAGCAAGGAAACAGAGATAACTGGTATGGAAGATCATAATCTCTGTTAGCTCAGACTTTTGCAGAAACTTTAAAAACAAGGAATGAAACCAGTTTTTAAGAATACCCAAAAAATATTCCCAGAAACCCTAGAGATTCCCAGTACGGTCACCAATTCTGTTTTAAGTGGGAAATCCCTCTATGGACTAGCACTTAGGGTTTTATCATGCATGCAGAAAAGACCTAAAGATTCCTACTTTCTACCGACATCCCAGACCTAATCCTCATTATTCTTAAGCAAATACGTAGTTAAGAAGATCAAGTGAGCATACCTTATTTTGGGTGTTTGATATCTATCCTTCTTCATGCTCGGTCACTCTTTGATTGCAGATCTCCTCCCAAGGATAACCTGCATTCACATAAGACAAACAAAGAAATCCACATGCATTTGATCTACAGATTAATGGGTTAGAGATTTAATCAACATGTATGCAATAAACCATGAAAACCTCATATGGTGGGACGGGAAAAGTACTTCTTTATTATTAACTTCAATAAATCAACTTACAATGATGAAGTCGGCCACTGCTCCACCAACCTGCTCTTGGGCTCCTCTTCAACTGTCCTCCAACTTCTTTTCTCTATACTTCTCTTTGTACAAGGATGGCTAAAGGTTGGGACAAAGGTAATGCGCAATCGGGTATAGTTTCTTTACTATGATTCTCCTCTTTTCAAATGGGACCCCTAACCCTTCTTTTATAGGCTAGAAGAAGCTAGGTATTTGGTCGAGTGATCAGCCATGCATGGCCGAAAGGTTTAGTTAACTTACCCAAAGCTATGTGTTNGGGATTTTTTTTTCAAAATGCAACTCATTTTTCTTGAAATTTCAAGCTAAAAATAAGTTAAAAAATCTAGGAAACACAAGAAATCTTCTAAATGAAAAAGAAAGGTATAATAGATTCCAAACCTAGGTTAAGATGCTATGGCAGAGACCACGAACCCTGAGAGGTATAACTCTTGACAAGGAAAGGATGACTGCCTCTCCTTAAACCAAAAAAAATTCTGAACATGCACGCTGCTGACAGTTCAACAACCTGCGTGTGCACGCGAGCTGTGTAAGGTCAGATAGCGTGTACATGCATGCATACCTTATGCAGGCCGCGTATACTTATGAAACTCTTCAAAAAATGAAACTACAAGCAATCAAGCACTGGCAAAGACCACTGGTATTGAGAACCAGAATCTCTTGAAGACTTAAAAACTTACTTTGATGGAGAAAGAAAACAATTAAAGGAAACTTTCATAGAACAAACCAATCTGAGGTAAAAACTAAGCTATAGACTACAAACAACGAAGACTAGAAAGAGTTCTAGAAAACCCCTGAGAAGGATTATTTTGATAGGGGAGAGGATGACTGCCTCTCTAAAAAAAAATTTCTAGAATCATACACGCGACTGACACTTTCTCAGCTAGCGTGTACATGTGGGCTGTGAGAAGGTAGGGAATGGGTACACGCGTGCAGACCTTATACAGGCCATGTGTACCTCTGTGGGTCTCGAAAAAGAAAAAAAATGCAGTCAAGCAAGGAAAAAGAGATAACTAGTATGGAAGATCAGAATCTCTGTTAGCTCAGACTTTTGCAGAAACTTTAAAAACAAGGAATGAAACCAGTTTTTAAGAATACCCAAAAAATATTCCCAGAAACCCTAGAGATCCCCAGTACGGTCACCAATTCTGTTGTAAGTGGGAAATCCCTCTACGGACTAGCACTTAGGGTTTTATCATGCATGCAGAAAAGACCTAAAGATTCCTACTTTCTACCGGCATCCCAGACTTAATCCTCATTATTCTTAAGCAAATACGTAGTTAAGAAGATCAAGTGAGCATACCTTATTTTGAGCGTTTGATATCGATCCTTCTTCATGCTTGGTCACTCTTTGATTGCAACTCTCCTCCCAAGGCTAACCTGCATTCACATAAGACCAACAAAGAACTCCACATGCATTTGATCTACAAATTAATGGGTTAGATATTTAATCAACATATATGCAATAAACCATGAAAACCTCATATGGTGGGAGGGGAAAAGTACTTCTTTATTATTAACTTCAATAAATCAACTTACAATGATGAAGTCATCCACTGCTCCACCAACCTGGTCTTGGGCTCTTCTCCAACTGTCCTCCAACTTCTTTTCTCTATACTTCTCTTTGCACAAGGATGGCTAAAGGTTGGGACAAAGGGAATGCGCAATCAGGTATAGTTTCTTTACTATGATTCTCCTCTTTTCAAATGGGACCCCTAACCCTTCTTTTATAGGCTAGAAGAAGCTAGGTATTTGGTCGAGTGATCGGCCATGCATGGACGAAAGGTTTAGTTAACTTACCCAAAGCTATGTGTTCCATCAACAACTTTCCTTTTTCTATGCTTTTGTAGGTACACACGGGTTGTCTCGGGTCAGCTAGCGTGTACAAGTGTGCAGTAATGGAGCAGGGTGTGTGGGTCTTTATAAAAGGGGTTTTTAAGAAGAGTTGTTCAACAGTGTTTTGGCAAAGAAGGAATTTGAGATGGTCGGATGCCAGGTAAGCATGTCTTGTGCAAATTAGGGTTATAACACATGGACTAGAAAAATGTCCATACATTGTTGTTTTCAATTTACCCAAGCAATTTCAATGTTGGATTTTTATTTTTTATGCTAAATTTCCATCTGTTACCAACTACTTGGCCGCGGTCCCTCCTTTTTCTTTCCTACCCAGTATCAATTTTTCGCACCATAGTTCTTTGAACTATGTTTCTTGCTTGTGTAAAAAACCACCATGCATCATCGACCTTGATGATAGGGAAGTTTCCCTCTTCAATGGCTCAACAACAACCATTCTTTTATTCACCCTCATGGGCCCTCCTCCAGTAGCAACAAGGGTATATGAATTCAATATATCCAACCTCATTTCTACTACCCCGGTTCTCACATCTCACCATGGAAAATTAACCCTCCAAAAGAAGAATGAATGAGTCTCTTTGCTTGACTTTCGTCCAAACAGAAAAAACATACAAGTAGATAATGATGCTCTCTCTTGAGAAACTCTCACTTCTCTTCAACAGTTGGTGCTCGATGGGGAAATTTAAATTTCTCCCTCATTCTCCTCCATAGAAACCAACGAAGGTTATGGGCCAATCCATTGGCTGTAATCATAGATTGATTTAAAATAAATATGAGCAACTCTTACTCCAATTGTCTGCCTTCATAAATTTCATTAGTCGGCTCGAGGAAAAGCCATAAAACAGTGGTGGGGGCTTGTTGGAACCCAAAGTTTTAGGGTCATTTTTGGGCACATTCACAAACAAATATTTTCACACTTATTCCACAATTTTTCGGGAACCTAAGGAAATGCGAGAGGAATGACATAGAGTGCATGTTGAACTGCATTTTGTCAGTTTCATGCCAATCTTAAATACTACCAAGTACACATTGGTCCAATTTTTTTTCGAGTTGTGCCATAAATCAATAAGATTCCTACCAGAATCAAGAAAGGAATCATCGGGAAATATCCATGAATGATTACTTCCAAGAACACGTGAGGATGTGGGATAACCATAGGATGAGATGGATAGGAACTTAATATTTCCCTTGATATAGAAAGTCTAGGTGGATTTTTGCAAGACACTAGAAGCGTGAGAGGCAGTTTTATCAGACAAATGAGTGGAGCAGAGAAGAAATACAAAACTCTCTCTGTCAAATAAATATATAAAAGGAAGCTCTGATATCATAAACACAGTCAGTTATCTAGACGGTGAGATTAATTAAACTTTGTGAACAAGAGGTTCATTGATTCTTCAGTATCGAGCTCACTTTGAGCCCACTGTAATGTTGTAATTCTTTGAATACAATTCTATTTCTAATATATGTCCAAGTTTTGAGCAAGAGCGCATTACGCAATGCCTTTTAACTCTAAGGATTTATATAGTAAGGATATGAAGTTCTATAGCTGTCATATGTATATGTCGTGCACAATGTGTATCTATGAGGTGATGGAATGCTTCCAGTAATAAATATATGAATTTTTTTATCCATTATGTGTCTATTATGTATGAGTTTAATATGTGTGTGTATCGTTTTAATTCTTAGTTCTAATAGTTTATCATATATAAGCTACATGGATGCCAATCCTAGTGACTTTCTGTGTGTTTATCCTTCATCCATGTCACAAGACATTATGGTCTCTGTGATCCTCTCTACATCTCTTGTGATACCTTCCTTGAACTTGGCCAAGGATTGATATGCCGGTGCTTTGGGTTCTTTTTTGGACAACCCTGGATGAACCTTCGGTCTAAACTCCCCAATGTTGAGAAGGATGGGACATGCTCAAGCGTGGACTGGAAACACCCGATAGTTTGGAAGATCAAAGTCCACCAATGTTTCCTCCAAAATACCTCCAAAATACACTATAAACTAAGGATATGTCACTGATATTGGCCCTCGCCATTGGTAATTAAACACTCAAAATAAAACAAAGGAGAGCTAGTACTGAGGATATAAATAAATCTCCCAACCTTTCAAATAGAGGGGAGAACGGGATACTCTTAGTCTGAACACCAAGGGACCAAGCATACATACACACATTATCAACCTCAATATAACAAATTGGAGAGGTAAATTTCAACATAGGTATGGCCAAAATGGAAAGTGAAAATGACAACCAAAGTAGTAGGGAAAATCTAGTGTAAAACCCAACAAAAAATCTCACCCGTTGGATCAATTCATAAGGATGAGAATACAAGACTACACACGAATGCATGTCCATTTATAACTATAATTCAAATCCCTTGTAGGAGATGGCCATGCGACATTGGAAACACCAAGCATCCACTATTTCAAATACTAAAGCAATTAACAAGGTGGTGGGTAAAAACATTTGTATATTGGTTTCCAATGTGCATATGATTTGTATGGATTTCTTTGCATATGCTTTTGACCTTGTGCACATATATACCAAGGTTTTGGTATGGTCAAAACCTAGTTTCAACTTTATTCCTTTTNATGGGTTAGAGATTTAATCAACATGTATGCAATAAACCATGAAAACCTCATATGGTGGGACGGGAAAAGTACTTCTTTATTATTAACTTCAATAAATCAACTTACAATGATGAAGTCGGCCACTGCTCCACCAACCTGCTCTTGGGCTCCTCTTCAACTGTCCTCCAACTTCTTTTCTCTATACTTCTCTTTGTACAAGGATGGCTAAAGGTTGGGACAAAGGTAATGCGCAATCGGGTATAGTTTCTTTACTATGATTCTCCTCTTTTCAAATGGGACCCCTAACCCTTCTTTTATAGGCTAGAAGAAGCTAGGTATTTGGTCGAGTGATCAGCCATGCATGGCCGAAAGGTTTAGTTAACTTACCCAAAGCTATGTGTTCCATCAACAACTTTCATTTTTCTATGCTTTTGTAGGTACACACGGGCTGTCTTGGGTCAGCTAGCGTGTACAAGTGTGCAGTAATGGAGTAGGGTGCATGGGTCTTTATAAAAGGGGTTTTTAAGAAGAGTTGTTCAATAGTGTTTTGGCAAAGAAGGAATTTGAGATGGCCTGATGCCAGGTAAGCATGTCTTGTGCAAATTAGGGTTATAACACATGGACTAGAAAAATATCCATACATTGTTGTTTTCAATTTACCCAAGCAATTTCAATGTTGGATTTTTATTTTTTATGCTAAATTTCCATCTGTTACCAACTACTTGGCTGCGGTCCCTCCTTTTTCTTTCCTACCCAGTATCAATTTTTCACACCATAGTTATTTGAACTATGTTTCTTGCTTGTGTAAAAAACCACCATGCATCATCGACCTTGATGATAGGGAAGTTTCCCTCTTCAATGGCTCACCAAAAACCATTCTTTTATTCACCCCCATGGGCCCTCCTCCAGTAGCAACAAGGGTATATGAATTCAATATATCCAACCTCATTTCTACTACCCCGGTTCTCACATCTCACCATGGAAAATTAACCCTCCAAAAGAAGAATGAATGAGTCTCTTTGCTTGACTTTCGTCCAAACAGAAAAAACATACAAGTAGATAATGATGCTCTCTCTTGAGAAACTCTCACTTCTCTTCAACAGTTGGTGCTCGATGGGGAAATTTAAATTTCTCCCTCATTCTCCTCCATAGAAACCAACGAAGGTTATGGGCCAATCCATTGGCTGTAATCATAGATTGATTTAAAATAAATATGAGCAACTCTTACTCCAATTGTCTGCCTTCATAAATTTCATTAGTCGGCTCGAGGAAAAGCCATAAAACAGTGGTGGGGGCTTGTTGGAACCCAAAGTTTTAGGGTCATTTTTGGGCACATTCACAAACAAATATTTTCACACTTATTCCACAATTTTTCGGGAACCTAAGGAAATGCGAGAGGAATGACATAGAGTGCATGTTGAACTGCATTTTGTCAGTTTCATGCCAATCTTAAATACTACCAAGTACACATTGGTCCAATTTTTTTTCGAGTTGTGCCATAAATCAATAAGATTCCTACCAGAATCAAGAAAGGAATCATCGGGAAATATCCATGAATGATTACTTCCAAGAACACGTGAGGATGTGGGATAACCATAGGATGAGATGGATAGGAACTTAATATTTCCCTTGATATAGAAAGTCTAGGTGGATTTTTGCAAGACACTAGAAGCGTGAGAGGCAGTTTTATCAGACAAATGAGTGGAGCAGAGAAGAAATACAAAACTCTCTCTGTCAAATAAATATATAAAAGGAAGCTCTGATATCATAAACACAGTCAGTTATCTAGACGGTGAGATTAATTAAACTTTGTGAACAAGAGGTTCATTGATTCTTCAGTATCGAGCTCACTTTGAGCCCACTGTAATGTTGTAATTCTTTGAATACAATTCTATTTCTAATATATGTCCAAGTTTTGAGCAAGAGCGCATTACGCAATGCCTTTTAACTCTAAGGATTTATATAGTAAGGATATGAAGTTCTATAGCTGTCATATGTATATGTCGTGCACAATGTGTATCTATGAGGTGATGGAATGCTTCCAGTAATAAATATATGAATTTTTTTATCCATTATGTGTCTATTATGTATGAGTTTAATATGTGTGTGTATCGTTTTAATTCTTAGTTCTAATAGTTTATCATATATAAGCTACATGGATGCCAATCCTAGTGACTTTCTGTGTGTTTATCCTTCATCCATGTCACAAGACATTATGGTCTCTGTGATCCTCTCTACATCTCTTGTGATACCTTCCTTGAACTTGGCCAAGGATTGATATGCCGGTGCTTTGGGTTCTTTTTTGGACAACCCTGGATGAACCTTCGGTCTAAACTCCCCAATGTTGAGAAGGATGGGACATGCTCAAGCGTGGACTGGAAACACCCGATAGTTTGGAAGATCAAAGTCCACCAATGTTTCCTCCAAAATACCTCCAAAATACACTATAAACTAAGGATATGTCACTGATATTGGCCCTCGCCATTGGTAATTAAACACTCAAAATAAAACAAAGGAGAGCTAGTACTGAGGATATAAATAAATCTCCCAACCTTTCAAATAGAGGGGAGAACGGGATACTCTTAGTCTGAACACCAAGGGACCAAGCATACATACACACATTATCAACCTCAATATAACAAATTGGAGAGGTAAATTTCAACATAGGTATGGCCAAAATGGAAAGTGAAAATGACAACCAAAGTAGTAGGGAAAATCTAGTGTAAAACCCAACAAAAAATCTCACCCGTTGGATCAATTCATAAGGATGAGAATACAAGACTACACACGAATGCATGTCCATTTATAACTATAATTCAAATCCCTTGTAGGAGATGGCCATGCGACATTGGAAACACCAAGCATCCACTATTTCAAATACTAAAGCAATTAACAAGGTGGTGGGTAAAAACATTTGTATATTGGTTTCCAATGTGCATATGATTTGTATGGATTTCTTTGCATATGCTTTTGACCTTGTGCACATATATACCAAGGTTTTGGTATGGTCAAAACCTAGTTTCAACTTTATTCCTTTTTACTTTTATTTTTTTGTTTTGCGACTTAGGCATGGGTATAATTACAATCACAATCATGGTGTTTAATTATATTCTTTTCTTTTATTTTTTTTTCTTAAAGAAAAAATTGTGTTCAATTAGATTGTTTGAATAACACAATTAATCATATTATATATTTCTTTTGTTTTCACTTTATAATAAAAAAATAAATTTTTTTTTTTAATTAAGACTTTTAGTTTTGTAATAAACGTTTCTCATATTATTAGAATCTAGTAGAACTTCGATCGACTAGATTGTTATCAATTTTGTGACAAAAAAATAATCCATTTACTACAAGATTAACTTATTCCCTTTTAAATAGCTTCAAGATATGATTGATTTTTCTTTTGAAATTGTTTTTGACCATTTTCAAATATTGATTAAAGACAAATTTAGGATCAACTAGATATTTTTTTTAATAATAAAATAAATTATACTATGCACTTTTTTTCCCTCAATTTTATTAAATGCACAGTCATGTTAATTTCATTTGATGGGATACACTACTACATATGGTGTTGAAGTACGATGGAGATTTATAATAGTATGGATCAAATCGACCATATTGTCAGACATTACTAAGTAATTATAAAAAAATAATTATGTTTTTTCTTGATTCCACGACGTTTGTCGTTCTTTTGATGGAGTCCAATCATTGTCGGAATTATGAATCCTATTCGACGGTTACCACAAGGGGTGCATGGTTCCACATCATCAAACAAAGATCACAGAGGCATGTTTATAAAACCATGACCTATAACAACTCGCTTGAGGACTAGTGAATACATGTAAAATTAATTACGATTGACTTATGTAACTATTGTATGGATCAAGGTTTTCTAAATGTTCTGCATTTTGGCATTTTTTGTTGGATTCCGACGATACAAAGGTTGTAAGTAGAGTGATAGGAAAGGAGAGGCCTACCAAAGAGATAGTATGGGGAATATTCTGAGAGAACAAAGGTGTGGGATCTATATTTCACTTTGCCAACTAGTTTTGTAAGGGAGTCTGTAACTGTGATTTCTAACATGTAAAGATCCTATTGTTTATGATGATTTAATGGAATATCAATATCGTTTTGACTCACACTTTTCTTATATTTGATTCTTATTGTGATCTTTAGTGTTTTTCTACAATATTTAAGAGATATTTAATGCATCTTCATAATCATTTTTTAATCTACCTACAGGAAAATTAGAAGGTATGGATAAGAGGGGGAATTGAAGGGGGGTTAATTATAAACTATTGAAGGTGAACTAGGGTGTCGAGAAGAGGACACAAGTCAATTTACTTCACTCAAAAACAGATCTGTGAATGAGGTTATGTTTGGTAAATAGATGACAATGGAAGGGTTTGTTAGAGTGGACAATGCCCCTATTAAGGGTTCCTTAGGATCTATATAACCTTTAATTCTAGGGGCTCAATCATCCCCTTCAAAAAATGAGCCTTGAAATGGGTTATTGATGTGAATAAACCCAACATCCTCCTCCTATAAGAGACAATGTCAAATGGGGATAAAATAGTTAGTGATGTAAGAAGATTGTGTGGGGGTTGGAATTTTAATTTAATTGATGCTAGAGGAACATATGTGAGGATCATTAGAAAATTTGTACATATGTTTATATCTTTGTTTTTGAAATTGGAAACTTAAAGCCCTTTGTTGTGGAAAAATAGCAAATATTGTTTTATAGGACAAAGAGAGAAAAGTTTTCCTTGGTGCAAATTGCATGCTAGGCTACACTAAAATGCACCCCCCTGTTTAAAAATGCGTTCAATTTGAGTGGTTCAAACTATAAACAAGTTTTTAAGTCATTTTACATAAGCCTATAGACTTGTTTTTTTCATTTTCAGACATAAAATACTATGGTGTGCAAAAATAGGCAAGAGATACCTAGTAAAACCCTAGAAATGCACAACTTGTTTGTAAAAAGTAATTCAATGTTTTATTATATTGTAGATTTGAGTTG
>JZKD02S1485225.1:0-10752 GCA_000966675.3 Picea glauca | reverse complement strand
ATATTACAATGATGAATGTGCCAAATATATAGAGAACCTAAAGGCACATATGGTGACCATCCATGAAAGGATGCATCTCTAATAATTATAATAACTATTTATTATTATTATTATTGTTATTATTATATATATTAATAATATTAATAATATTAGTAATAATTATTAATTATATTATTAATTATTAATTTGGGAGAATGTCTTCCCGATGTTGTCCAAACTTCAACACTCCCTCTCAATGAGGGAGACATTCTGCACCTCAAGCACCTAGAGTCCATAAGACTGTGCCTAGGCCCTTCTCCTCAGTCAAATCAACATGACCACTCTGGAGAATGTATTCCTAATGCTTCTAACTTCAACACTCCTTCTTAGCTAGGGATACATTCTGCATCACGCAAAGATTCTTGACTTCAAACTCTGAGGCCAACTTCCTATTACACTTCTCAATGAGCCTTTGATGTAATCATCTCCGACATGCACCCAATTGAAGTATACATCTCCCACATAACACCTAGTTGATGTATACTTCTCCCACATAACACCTAGTTGATGTATACTTCTCCCACATAGCACCTCGGGTCTCCAACGGTCCTTGTCAAGTCACATGATCAAGGATAGAGACCACATTTGGGTCATGCTTCTTAGCCAAGTCAGCATGGCCATATGAGAAGAGTGCTCGATGCTAATACTTAGAGAAAATCAACACCTTGGGTCACTCTCCTTAGCCAAGTCAACATGGTCATCAGAGGAGAGTACCCGATGCTAAAACATGGAGAACATCAACGCCTTGGGCCATTCACCACTATCCAAATTAGCATGGATAATCCTTTGAGTGAATGTATCATTATCCTAATTCAAATCATCATGACTCCTTTGGAAGAATGTCTTCCTGATGCATCCACCTCGAGAAACATCAACACCTCAAGTATTTTCCACTTATTTTCAAATCAACATGACTAAGGAGAAATACTACGCATGGTCCATTCACCACTAGCCAAATCAACATGGATAATCCCGTGAGTGAATGTATCATTATCCTCAGTCAAATCAACATGACCCCTTTGGGAGAATTTATGCCTGATGCAACCACCTGGAGAAACATCAACACCTCGAGTCTTCTCCACTCCTTGTCAAATCAACATGAATAAGGAGAAATAGTACGCCTTGGCCATTCACCACTAGCCAAATCAACATGGCTAATCCTATGAGTAAATGTATCATTCTCCCCAGTCAAATTAGCATGACCCTTTTGGGAGAATTTCTACCCAATGCTACGCATTTGTGGATGTGTACTGGAGCTTCACAACTCCCTAATATATCATGTCTCGTATGAAGTCGTGCAAGAAATTTCTAAATCCATGCTACTTCACGACTTACAATATTGGCTGCTATATACTTTGCCTCTGATGTCCTTCTGACTGGATTCCTTCACTAAAACAAGGGAATCCTCTCAAGGAGGTCTCATATCTCCTTAAGGTCTAGTCTCTTGTATTTCAGTCCTAGAGGATGTCTCTCCCATCTGAATCTGAATCTAAAGAGGAATCATTTTTGAATGAGAGTCTCTAAGAAATTGACTCTCTCTTAGATCAGACCCACTTTGAGTCTGCATACTCCCTTTGAAGCTTGGATCCCTTTGAGGTTATATAGTCTTCAAAGTCATCTTCTCCCTCTACATGTGTTGATCTCCTCTTATTCTTCATTACATGAATGTGCACAACTCTATGTATGGATAATATTGCTTCATGTTGCTTCCTGCGACCATCATTATGGCTTCTTCTCAGAGCTATTACCTGTGACCTTCCTGGAACAAGAAACAAGAACAACAAAAAACATCTCCTAGAGGAGATCAATTTATATTTTGCATAGCTATATACAGTGACCCTCCAAATGATATATCTTCTACTATGAAAAACACACATCCTTCATATACTCGATGTCATATGGATAACCATGTTGATTTTCTAGTGTTAAATTAGACAAGCACAATTTTCCGCAAGTGGTAATTACTTCCAATCATATACAATATTTCTTTAGTAAACTCTAGAACATCACGAAGTAATTATACTAAGAAAATTTCAACTACTTAGAAACTTCGTTCTCTTCCTTAGAGCACTTCCCACTTGTGAGAGAGAAAAAAATATGTGTGTCTATTGTTGTGTTTTTCAAGTGTCTTTTTATAGTAGTATTAAATTGATCCAAGGAGACATGTCTTCTTTGAAAATTAAATATTTTATTTCTTATAAATAGTTGGAAAATACCTCCCATAACTACAACCAGATCTTTGTGGACGTATCCCAGGAGGGGGTGAACCACGGTAACACCCGTTTTATGTGAAGAAATGTATGCGTATGTGTGTTTGATTAATTGATGAATGTTAGATGAATGAAGTAACTATGTCGATCTGGTATTCCACATGCATGAATGTAATGACTATTATAATTAGATGTGAAAATGAATGAATAAAGATTATAGAACACAACCACATATCTCCACTCATTCTTAGGTTGCAAACACCTGAGTATTACAGCCACCCATACTGATATCTCGGGTGAGACTGCACAATACACTCTGTGTGATGCGTTGCCTTTTGGTTTACAAGAGGGGTCGATAGTTTAAAGGGATTTTGTTGGGAAGCTTATCATATTTGAACCAGGGTTAATATGTGATAGTAAGATAGAATCAAGAAGAGAATAAATCCAACAAATGGTTCCGTTGTCGGTTGTCAGGAAGAAAATGGGACTGAGTATGTGAGATTTGTGGAATATGCATCAAAACAATGTCGAATCGAGCAACAAGTCGTTGAGAGAATGATAATATAAAAGGGAATGTTGAGACCGTGGAATCCAATGAAGGTAGAGATAGAGAGTTGGTTGAATACAAAGGAGCTAGATTTTGCACAGAAAGATAACATAAATCTTAAGTTAACACTGCACAAATATTTGGACAAGTACGTATTCAGTGACTTGTATGAAGTACTTTTCTATTATTTCCTGCATACATTGCAGGAGTGGATCAAAATATTGAAAGACAACCATCCTACCAATTGGATCAGATAGCTAGAGTGGAATCCTGAAGAGATCGTGCAATTACAACAAGTTGATAATAAGTTTACACGTGGAGTAGATTTCTGGTTAGACAACATTGTTGCAGGATTTATCACAAAATTTGTAGTAGATACAACGAAGTATTACAGCGCTGCTAAACAAGAGTTATTGAAAGGACCTCAAGGTAGGTACATAAGATCATTATATACTTCCATTAAGATATTACTATATAACAAAGGTGTAATGACAATGGAGTCAGTCAACTAAACTTCCCTGTGTGCATGGGGGAAGGGGGGAAGCACTGAAAGGAGAAGGAGGAATGGAAGGAGAAGGGGATAAAGGAAAGAAGGATGAGGCCTTGGACCCAATTATGATGGACGAAGACCAGATCAAGTGGATCATGGAAAAATATGGAAAGACGCGCAGTGGAGTACCCTACCAATATAAGGTGAACACCAAGAAGAGAGGCGTAGCCGCAAGGGAAGGCTTGGAAAGTGATGAAGAGGAGGTAGAGGATCTCCAGGTTGTGGAGAAGATTGATTAAATCCTGTGTGCCACATATGAGAGGAAGACGAGAGGTCTAAGAGCGGAAATAGAAGGCAACACTTCTATCCATATCAGTGTTAGTGTGGAACCCATAAACCCATGTGCAACTAATACACCAAGAAGAGCGCCGCCATTTAGACAATCAAATTTCGGGAGAAGGAACACGGTAGGAAGTACATTTATACAAGGAAAAAAAACTGGGGGAGCCAGTTCAGGAAGCATTAGTCAAGTGTCTACACCACGCGGAGGTAGTAGTTCAAAATTCAGGATGGCAGGACATGATCCCACCATCAGGTTACCAAAATTCAAAGGAGAAGTGTCGGAGGACCTGGAGAAGCACTTGTTTATCTACGAAAATATCTGGGAAGTGAAACAAATCACATACGAGGAAACTAAACTTGCACAATTATCTATCACGCTAAGAGATCACGCACTGGATTTCTACATGAGTTTAGCTGCAAACAGTCTGCTAGGGACAACCAGAACGATTGAAGATATCAAGAAGTTGTTGATAAATGAATTTCAGAAGCTTAGTTCAGAGGATCAATATATGAACGAGATGATAGAGATTAAACAAAAAACAAGAGAATTTGTATTTGATACTGACCCGAGATTCAAAAAATTGAAAGGAAAGCTAAAATATGTCATTACATATATGCATCATAGACATCTATTCGTCAATTCATTGCTACCGCACTTAAAATATCCGTTGCGACAACAAAAGTTTTAGACACAGGTAGAGGCTCTACAGGAAGCCCTACAACTGGAAGAGAACCAATATCAAAAGATAGATACAACCATATAGGAGCCGAAGGAGGATATGAAGAACTTGACATTCCAGCTAAACCAAAACAAAGGTAAGGACAAAAGAGAAGTCGTTTGGTGTACCACATGTAGGACATAAGGACACCATAAGAACGAATGTCCAACAGTCACGCAGTACATGGCAGCAGGAATTCAAAACCCATTGCCAACATGAGGACTATGGTTTTAGATCTGTAAGAAATAGGGTCATGATCCATACCATTGCCCAATGATGCAAAAGTACCAGACAATACCGAAGAGCTCATATTGCAACTTTTTCAAGTTAGTAGGCCATGATGACAAATATTGTAGAACCATGGACCTCATGAGGGAAATAACATTAGATGCGTACAAGGTGCAGGAATAAATGATGACTAGGCAAGCCGCACCACAATTGAACCAAGTACCAACTCCATATAACACTGCGCAATAGCAGTATAAGACAGTGCAACAACAATATAACACTGTGCAGCCGCAATACAATACCGCACAACCACACTATAATCCCATGCAATATAACCAAGCACCTTAATATAATGCGCCAGAGGGGATCAAGCTAGCTACAGAAGTGGAGGAAGAGAAAAAGGAGGTTTTGGAAGAGGCAGAGGACTAGTGGTATGCCACAAATATCAACAACCATGACACTATGCAAGAGAATGTCCACTCCCACCAATGACCTGTATGTATTGTCATGCATCAGATCATGACACGGAATAACATACAAAACTATTAGGGAACATCTAGAAGAAAAGAAATCAGAACAATCAATATGTTCAGTGGATTTCTGCAGAAGCGAGGGATGAAGGAAGAAACATCAACATAGTTATGTGGGGAGGAGCTAAAACAGGAAACGACACAGTAAGACAAGAGCCAACACAACACCAATGGGTGAAAAAGAATGTTGAACCAAAGAAGCAGTTGGATGCATAGAATGAAAATGAGACATTCAAGCAAGCTAGACAATAATTTTTGAAACCAGACATTTCATCAACATCGACTGCGCAGTATAATAAGGAGGTATCAATGTATGAGATGCCTCCATCGATGGATCAGATCGAAGAAACACAACAACTGGGACAAGTAAGTATGATTAAGCGTTTTTTGCAATCCTGTGTTAGACTACTAAATGATCCATCCTCTGTTAAAGTATTACAAAATATGCTAGAAAGATGTAGCATAGAGGCAAAAGGAAATCTAGAACAAAAAACAATTAATCATCTGCATTCAAGAAGGAGAAAAACAGGTAATTCAGACTGAACGCGAACATTGGAGATTTCAACATGGGAGATATTATATTGGATTTAGGATCCGAAGAAAATGTATTACCTAAGAAGACATGGAAATGTATGGGAGAACCCACATTAGGATATTCACTTGTTCAACTAAAACTAGCAAATCAACACAGAGTTCTACCAATTGGAAGACTAAAAGGAGTGACCATAGATTTGGATGGAGTGCGGACTAAAGCTGACTTCGAAGTAATCGAGATAGTGGATGGCACAACACCTTATCCGACATTGCTTGGATTGGATTGGGAGTTTGATAACCAGGCCATAATAAAATTAAATACGAGGAAGATGACCTTCAAGTCAAGAGAATACAAAGACATTGTGCCAATGGACCCATCAGAAGGGGAAAGGTTTGTAGAACCTACTTGCTTGGACCTGGAGGAAATTAACTAGTTGTACAGAACAACCGTGCGGGAAAAATATTATGTGAACCCGACTGCAGATGGGGTACTCACTTGGAGAAGCATCGCCTCACGTGCATCAGGCTCAGATACAGGCTTAGAAAATTGGCAATAGAGGTTACACGAAGTCTCCACAAGAAGATGTGCAAGAATAGACCGCGTAGTAAGATGGGTAGGTATGGAGATAAGGGAACCTCCCAACATCCATGGGGTGACTGGCTTAGAAGTATTATTAAAATGGTATGAAGATGAAGTGTTATAAAATCAGAGGCTCTTAACCCTGGATATAGAACTCAAAGAAACACCCGCAATATGGTGGGGTGCACACAAAGAAATAGTTAAAGACATGTACCAATGTAAGTGGTTACTACGCATCAGGTTTGGCACAGAACAAGGAAGCACCCAACTATAGAAATATGACAGACATGGGGCACCAATAAAACAATTGGAGAAGTGTAGAACGCTATGGAAAATGACACCACCGGAGGACTGGCCTCATCATTTTGTTCACACATTAGAAGGCATCCCAAAAAACTGGTATACAGACCAGGAATTGTGCAGAGGAACTACAAGCTGGACAGTATTACAACAAACATTTACAATCAATTTCTAATTTGAGCATGAGAACCCCAACATAGACGCAACACTTAAACAAATCAGAGGGGTGATATTCATTAAAGAACTAAAATTTGAACTCATGAAAAAAGAACAACAACAAAACATACAGACAGTAAAAGAACTATTGTCATGTTACCACTTGCAGGAAGAAGCACCAGACGAATATGACTCGCGGGATATTTAAATTGAGGAATTTGAAGGCAAGAGAGAAGTGGAAGGTCCACCTTTGGAATCAGAAGTAATTGTTGCACCGATAAAGGTGAAGAAATTCAACATTGGGACAGTTGAGATCGCCAAAATGGCTAACATTGGAGACTACTGGGATGAGAAAATAGTGGAAAGAATAACATATTTACTGCATGAGTACAACAACCTATTCCCAAAAACGTTCACAGAAATGAAAGGCATAGCAGGAGAGCCAGGAAAAATTAAGATACTGCTTAGAGCTGAGGCAAGACCGATTAGACAATGACCATATAGACTAAACCATATATATAAGCAAAATGTCAAAGCCGAAATCGATAGGATGTTGGAGGATGGAATCATAGAACCTGTAGAGGAATCTGAATGGGTAAGACCAATGGTAGTTTAGGATAAGAAAAAAGGGGGAATAAGAATATGTGTCGATTTGAGGAAGCTGAACGATGCGTGCCTACATGATCCATTCCCTATTCCTTTCACAGATGAGGTGTTGGAGAATGTAGGAGGACATGAAGCATATTCATTCACCGACGGATTCTCAGGATACCATCCGATCAAGATAGCACCAGAAAAAATATACAAGACCATTTTTTCCATGGAATGGGGATCCTAATAGTATACAGTAATCTCATTTGGACTGAAGAATGCACCAACAATATTTTCAAGAGTAGTCATAGGTGCATTCAAAGAATTCATCCACCAGTTTCTAGAGGTATATCTAGATGATTGGACAATCCATAGTCTGTTGAAAGACCATGTAGGGGTGTCGAGGTTGATGTTAGAAAGATGCAGGCAGTGTAAGATATCGTTAAATATCAAGAAGTTCATCTTCAGAACACATTTTGGGATACTATTGGGCCATATAGTATGCAAACAAGACTTGCTAGTAGATCCTGCTAATATTGCATTAATTGTTAATCTACCACCACCAAAATTAGTCCGCCACTTGAGAGTGACATTGGGACACACATGATACTACAAGAAATTTATAAAGTGGTATGCATAGATCACTGTACCAATGGAGAAATTTCTAAGAAAAGACAACAAGTTTCATTGGAATGAGTGTTGTAAACACGGATTGGACACCCTGAAAGAGACGATGGTAACCACACCAATACTGATATTCTCCGATTGGGAAAAGACATTCCATGTACATGTAGATGCATTAGCCATAGCACTTGGAGTTATACTAGCACAACCAGGATCAGGAGAATTGGACCATCCTATAGCATTTTCTAGCATAAAATTGTCATAATTGGAACAAAATTACAATACCATAGAAAGGGAAGGCTTAGCTATGATCTATGCACTTCAGAAATTCAGGCATTATTTATTGGGAAAACATTTCAAGATGTTCAAAAACCATTCATCTCTCAAATACCTCGTCAACAAACTATTGTTGGGGTGGAGAATTTGTATATGGTTATTGTTGTTCTAGGAATTCGACTTTGAAGTGATAGTCAAACCAGGGAAGTTGAACGCAAGACCTGATCACCTATCGAGGATCACTAATGGGGAGGAATCTATGAGTATAGAGGAAAAATTTCCCTATGCACAACTATTTGGAGTTCAAATAACTGATGAATACTTCACAGACATCATCAAGTACTTGAGTACAGGGACTGTGCCACAAGAATTCAACACTGCGTAGAGGAAAAATTTGGTAGTCAAGGTTGTATACTATCAATTGATTACATGACATTTATACAAAATGTGTGCGGTTAACATCTTGAGAATATATGTGCTAGAACATGAAAGAACTAGGATTTTAGCAGAAGCCCATGAGGGAATAACAGGAGGACATTATGTAGGCAAAGCTACCGCGCAGGACTATGGTGGTCGACTGCTCACAGAGACTCAAAGGACTACTACAAGAAATGCGATGTATGTAAGAGGGTTGGTAAATCGAATAGAAGGGATGAGATACCCTGAGACCAGAAGTAACCTTGCAAGTATTTGACAAATGGTAAATAGATTTTGTGTGATGCAGGAGCATGTTAGGGTCCTAACCTGCACATAGGTAGAACAATATATTCGGATGTAATAAAGTTCAATATTAATAAGGCCTTTCAATAAAATAGAATAAGGTGGATGTAAGAAGACCTAATAGAAGTTTCTGCTTCTAGAAGGATCTTCCTCTAGATGCTTCTTTTTAATATAAATAGGAGTTGAGGGTATCAGAACCCTAGTTTGGATTTTATTGTAATAGAGCTCTGCTCAACTGGAGGTTGCCTCCTCGAAGAGGCCCGTGAACATTTATTTCAGATTCAAAGTGTTATTTCTGTTGTTATTCTTATAACATTTCAGTGTTGTTGTGGTGAATGTTCTGGTTATATTACTGTTATTCTGCCATTACTAGCATTTTATTTCAGTTCTGCATACATTTTATATCTGGTATATTACAAGTGGTATCAGAGAAATTTCCTCCGCAGAAAGTGTGGGTTAATTTTTTTTCAGGGTAGAGACATATTCCGATGTCTTTAAGCCATAGAGATCTGTCGTTACCCGCATAAACCCGCGGTTGAGGGATTCATACACACAAGAAATACAAGTGGTACTTAAGCGCACATCTGTTGGCCACCCTTGTAACCCCTGTTGGTACCCCTTCGAGTGGTAGCGCATCAGACAACACCTGTGTACGGATTGGCCTATATTACCTAAAGCCCTCTTTAGATAAATCGATCGGCCATCTAACTGCTATAGTGTCACCGAGAACAACACTCGGGAAGATACTCTCTAGTACCTGGGTAATCGGGTAGTACGACTAAGGGTACGATCTATCCTCCTTAGTTAGTTCCCTAAGATATTGGGTCGAGTACTACTGTTGGACCCCACACATATATCAAAGAGCTATAGCATAGGGAAAACCCTTTATCTGCAGAACCCTTGAATACCTAACCCTTGAATACCTAGCTCGGCCTGAGATTTGGGTGGAGGCTACCAAAAGAGCTAAAGAAGCACAACAGGTTGTATTTGCTCAAAACCGCAAACCCTCCTTTATCCATCGTCCTAAACTAGTAAATCCCACTATTCCCTCTGCTTCACTAAAGATCCAAAAATTAACCAGGGCTGAAATGGCTGAACGCCAACTCAAAATCCTTTGTTATAACTGTGATGACAAATATTTTTCGGGCCACAAGTGTAAAGAACAAAAGATTTTTATGACCATCTCCGAGGAGATTTCGGAAGAAGATGAAGAGAATTATTGTATTTGGAGTGGTAGCTGAATAGGAGGATGCCCCCTCGAAGAGGCAAGCGAACATGAGAGTATCCCTTCCATAATAGGATCCATTGTATGGTGTTGCCCTACCTCAAGTGTTTCTATAATAAAGTTATGGTTTTCATTGGTCTCACTGGCTTCTCTGCTCCCCAAACCCTCAATCTAATGGGTTACATCAAGCATCAGAAGGTCATCATTCTGGTTGATAGTGGCAACACCCATAATTTTATTCATCACCGCATTGCCACAGAAACTCATTACTACATCCATGCCGTCAATAATTTCCAAATCATGATTGCCAATGGTGGTTCCATGAAATGTGGAGGGTATTGTGAAAATGTGTGTCTCCAAATTGGTGACTACCACCTGAAATCCCATATGTTTGCTATCGACATGGGAGGTTGTGAGATTGTGTTGGGTGCAGACTGGCTAAGGAATTTGGGTCCCATTCTCATGGATTTTAAAGACTTAACCATGGAATTTGACCAGGAGGGCCACCAATATAAGTTCCAAGGCATCACCACCGGTTCACCTGAGATCATTAGTTCCCATCACATGGAAAAGCTGCTCAAAAAGAGTCATTCTGGTGTTATCGCCCAACTCCATGCCATACAAGCAACAGAGACACCCTC
>JZKD02S1485214.1:0-10752 GCA_000966675.3 Picea glauca | reverse complement strand
ACATGATAATACAAGTTTCAACAATTACCCCCTTGCATCAAAAAACTTATTACGATGATTGTAGTGATAATATAAGAAACTATTTTATTTTCAACTTCTCACATTTACAAATACAATAGCTTGTGTTGTTGCTCCATTATTTCCATCTTCTCCATCTTGATGGACAAGAATCACATAGAGTGAAAAGGTCGATTGAAGGATCACTAGAAAACAAAACAAGTGTGGTTGTATCCTCAAGAAGCATGTACTATGGAGTTGCATTACTACATAGATCAATGGAACTTGTTGAATATAAGTTTGACTCCTCAATCTTTTAGATGTCCAATTACTACTAGAGGGTTCCTAATAGCTAAAGGCATGCCAAATAATCAAAGGCCTCTTTATTCAGGATCAGTTGTTTGGGTTCACTACACCATTTGTGGTTGGTCAGGAAGATGTTGCAAGGAAGTATGATTTCAATCCTAGAATTCCATCTTCTACAATTTTAACCATTTCCATGAAAAATGGTTTACAAGAAGGGATTTTAATAGTACCTTTGGTATTGAGAAATAATTATGGTGATAAATTTAATTTTTTATTCTCACATAAATCAATCCAATGGCCTGTACATGATGGCTCTTTGGACTTTATGAAACCTTTATAATTTGAAGTCACATTTCCTACTATTCAAGATATTTTAGTGAAAGTTTGTCATGTTGGGTTCCTTGCTTCTATTGAGGTTGTATTCCAGGATTCTCATGTAATGAATTCTGAAGAGACAACCATCCAACTAGGTAAGTTGAATGTAACAAATGTTGCAATAAAAATAAATGATTGTGCAAGATCCATGCATAAAGATATTAAAGATTAAATACAAGGATTAGCAAACAACATGAAAGTAGCTACCATTGAAGAAGAAACACAAGGTTTCACTTTGGAAGATGATCATAATGATATTTAGAATAAACAATTTTAACAATAAACACCTTGTGTATAGATGCTTCCAAAGCATTGTTTAATCAATAGAGGATTGATTATTCATCAACAAAATTCATTCAATGACTCTATGAGTAATGGGTTAAAAAGAATGTTTGATGATGTAATGGAGTTTTAAATAGAGCCATTTATTTTGGAAAGGTCATAATGGAGAAACCTTCTTACTACACCAAAAAAATGAAAGAAACTGAAACTGAAACATGTTGAGGCTTGGTTTTGGAACATGACATATTCATCCCTTGTCCACATTGAAATCAAAACAAGGATTTATATCCAAGACCTTGTCAAAGTTGGTGGCAAGTCGAAGAGTAGTCCAAGCTTAAATGTGAAAGGTGAAAGATATGTGACACATATAAGCAAGGAACATACATGTGTGCAAATTAGGTGTTATAGCCTTAATTTCCATCCTAAAGTCCAAAAGGGAATCCATAAGAATATAGAATCCCAAATAAACATTTTTCTAAGGTTTAGAATCTTTTTGGAGATCATCATGGGACACATAGGGGACAACAAGCAATGATCATCAATTCTTAGCAGTGTTCATAAGCAATGATCTCTGAAACATCTAGATTCAGGGAGTTATGAGGTGATAGGTGAAGGATGAGTTGTATCTTCATGGAAAGGTCCTAAGAAATCACATCATTCGAGTATCTAGTGGTCTCTAGAAGATATAGAAGCTCTCCCAAGCCTCCTCCAAAGAGATATATAACAAAGGAAAGTCTTGAGAAAGAAAAAGAAGAATTGAGAAGTATTGTTATGTTGTCCAATTGTATAGGTACATGTTCCATATACCACAGCCAGAAATCAATGAATCCTAGCCTGACCAAGGAGATGAAGGACGAGAAAGGAGTAAGGAAGTCAAGGGAGATTGCATCAACATTTAAGGTATGTCTTGATGTAATTTTCTTATGATTATTAATATATCATTTGGTTTTCCCCTTTATAAATGTTTGTAATTGATGAACAAATGTTTAGATCAGATTCATGCTATTGTAGATATGATTAGAATCAAATCAGATCCAGGATTATAATCCCAAGTAGAGTGGTAGAAAGGTTTTTCTTGACTTTTGTATGCAAGAAGAAGGTTGTGGAGCTTGGACCTAGAGTTTCAGTACTGCAACAACCAAGAGATACGAAGGACAACCTCAAGAAAGGTATGCAAACTTCAACACTCCTTAGGATAATAATGAATCTATGTGTTTGAATCTAGATCTAGGAAAACCATAAGAAGTCTAGCCCTCTTTCTGTCTAGGATTACTAGGCTAATCCTAGGGAGGATTTTCAGTGTATTCATCAAGATCCATATGATACTTTGTCCCATAAAATTAGGATACTTCCAATCATAGTTACATCACATATTTGCAATTTGTATGGTCTTATCGCTAAACACATGCTTGTAGAGGGCAATTAATTGTTTGATGTTGGAGGATATTTTAATTAGAGGGAATGAGAAGAATAACATGGAAGGAAGAGTCCTTTCGGTACTTTCATAATGGTCCTCTTGACTTAACAAATATAAACCCTTCTACGTATTCTGTTGTGTTAAAATCCTACAAATTTTCCCCAAAACCCCTCTCTTTTGACAAATTATACCCCCTAATACCCAAAAGGGATGGAGTCTTACTACTCTTCCACTTCTCATATTTCCATTAAAATAGAAGCTAAGCTTATAATCCAATCATCAACCATCCTTCTATGAGGAAGAGAACATATGTTGAGAACATAATTTGTTCATGACCTAGAAGCTAACATTGATACTACCTTTTGAAATTAATACCAAACCATATACTTCCATAAAATTAATGAATGATTTGTTGTGACACTATATTGATTATTTTTTCATGTATATTTGGATCACATTATTATTTCCACTGCTACTTTCAAAGAGCATGTCTCATATATGATGTAGGTGTTGGAGACACCATAGAAGAATAAGTTGATGGAAAACCTATAGAAGTGCATATTTTACAAGAAATCTTGAGTGTACTTAGGACATGTACTGGTGGAGGGAAACTCAAGGTACATCTTTCAAATATTGAGGTCATCCTCAAATGGCCAACTCCCACCAATGCGATAGAAGTAAAAGGCATTGTGGGGAAACCCATATCTTCATAATTATATATTCCTTTTTAGTTACAATACTATCATTGCACATCATTATTGCCAATAGAAAGAGTTTTCAATGGATAAATAATCAACAAAAAACATTCAATGCACTAAAGCGAAGAATCGACTAGGAAAATGTGATTTCATTTTCCCATTTTGGAGCAACCTTTTGAGGTAGAAACATATGAAAGTAGGTGTTCCATGGGTGTTCTGTTAATATAAGATGGGAAACTAATTTGTTTCCACTCTAAGTTTGATGTAGAAATCCTAATCTATCCCATTTATGATAAGGAACTTTATGACTTGGCATAGTATGTGAAGAAGTGGAAACATTATTTATTGGGCAAGGAAATCATTATTCACACTAACCACTAGCCTCTGGAGTACTTTCATACTTAGAGAAAGTTACAACAAGTCAAATATTTTAAGTGGAAGGGATTATTTTAGTAATTCCACAAGTTGGTTGATATGTTATCTAGTCCACCAACAATGGAAAAATTAATAGATAGAGGCATTATAATGCACAAGGAGTGATTTACCCAAGAGGAATAATCATGTTTTTCCCTTGGTTCTCATCATGCACCCATCCCTTCTTAGGTAGAAGCATGTGGGATGTTTCAAAGACACTTTCATGCACCCAATGCTTGAGGATGACAAGAGGCCTCCATCTTTCATTGGAAATCCATATGTGGTGGATAGCCTTTGTTGGGTATCCCCTTGCTTATGTATAGAAATATGAGTTTGTTGTTGAATTTTTCACAACCACACTTGTATTACTACTCATGTTGGCCTCCTTCTAATAAAGCTTATGACATGATGAAAAAACTACTCAAAACTTCTTGCACTATTTGTTTGGTACTCTACGATCGATGAGTATTTATTAGGTTTGGGTTTCACTGAAACTATTGCAATTCCCAAACTTTAGTATTTATGTTGTACATTTTATTTTCTTTGTCAATTTGTCCTATATGTAGATGACATGATACTTACAGGGAGTTTAGAGAATCTCATTGCAAGGTGCAAGGCGGAGTTGCATGAGAAGTTGACATGAAGGACATTGGACTTGTGCATTATTTCTTGGGTCTATATGGTCACATACTCCAGATTAGGTGTTCCTCAGATAGGGTAAGTATGCAGTTGATATTTTGAAGGGATTTTGGATGATGGATTGTAAGCCCTTAGCTAATCCTATGGTACCAAATCTAAAGATGAACTTGTATTTTAATCCTTTGATGTATTGACAATTGATTTAATCTTTGATATATTTGGCTAGTAGCAGACTTGATTAATGTTTTTTAGTGAATAATTATAGGGAGAACATAATATGCCACATCAAATTACAATCAATAATCTCTAAAAACAATATTATTAAATGAATAATAGTTGTTTCCACCATTATCTGACCTTGGATTTTGAATTTAAGTATACAAGGAAATGAAGGAAACTTTCATGAGGCAAGAAAAGAAAATGATTTATACCTTGTTGGAAATGTGTTGTGGGTTGTGGAGGTGACCGCCATTCAAACCCTCATTTGTAAAAGACAACACAAAGTTATATGACTGGATAATAACTAAACATGTATGAGGTTGCATTTTTTAAAGAGAATAAAACATTATATGACTGAATAATAATTAAACATGTACAATTCTCTAGAAATACTAAAGGGGAATACCTCATGAATAATATCCTCTTGGTTTTGAGAATAATTTATTCTCTACTAAAAAGGGCCAACGGCGTGAAGGTGGAAGTTCATTTATCCCCTCCCCCCTTCACATCACTCTCAATTCCCCATACCCAATCATTCATAACAAGTAACAAAAAAAGAATTAAAGGTAAATGAAAGAAATAAGGTACATTCATACAAAACATATAAGGTCCATGCATAAGTAGCAAAACAAAAAATTGTACATTCAATAATTTATATTAATAAATTTTGTTCTCAAAATATGTACAATCACTTTTTTTTTTGTTTCTTATTTTTTATATAATTCACGAGTAAATCGTCATCACATTCGTCTTGATCCACTTTAGCTAGTGGGCCCTCTTCTGGTGTTGGATGATTATGCATCATCTCAAGAATTGTACTACTTCTAGTAGAATGATGTGCACATTGATGCACTATAGGGGCATCCACTACAATAACAAAAAACGTTAAAAGGACATGATTAGTTATTATTCATAGTAGTGTTTCATTAGTACAAATATCATTACTATGTATTTTACCTAGAGGAGTAGTCAACACCATTTGTTGGATTGTTGTCAATTCCTCTCCTCTTCGAGCACCCTCATCTACATTCTCTTCCATTGAAATAAGAAAAGTTATAAGTACACCATTTGCAAGTAAATATTAATAATCATCATATTATACATTTGATTTTAAGGACACACTTACCGTGATGGGTCTCCACACCACTAGAATAATGGGGTTGTTTTCTACCATCGTCGAATGAACTAACAATGCTTTTCTGCTTAAAGCAAATAGATACATTACTTGTTGAGTTAAATCAATCGTCAATATATTTGACAAGTAATCAACAATTGCAATCTTGTCATTTTATTTACCATTTCTTTGTAAGGGTTAGATTGTGTGTAACATACCCAACCACTCAGTTGGGTCACGCTATCTAAAAACACTCTCCAAGAACGATTTGAACTAACTTGTATGATACTCGGTACAACAAATACCAAAAATATCTACCTGGGTGCTAATATGAAACATACCCATCGCCCGGGTACTTACAAAATTATTCCTCCTGGACTGATTGTGAATTCTAATCCATTCTTTAATTAATCGAGAAAATAAATCAAGGTCATACAATTAACAAGATTCATTCTAAAACATCCAAGAAATGAATAGTGTTCCATGCACAACAATAACCAGCAAACATGCACATGCAAATAAATATTAGAGATAAATATACACAATGGAATATAAATTATGCAAAAAACACATAGAACACTTATCTTTAATTAAACCATCACCAATTGGTTGCAAATCAAGGAGGCTCGTCCCACTTTTGTTCCAAGTCTCAACAACAATGTCACCCCCGACCCAGGGCTATGAATCCACAAGGACAGGTCCTTTGACAAATATAAAACACACAACAATTGGCTATTTAGCTCTCAGGTTTTCCCAACTACACAACAATCGTAATTTCCATCTCTCATTCCCCTTCAACTTGCAAAACACAAAGAAATGAACCCTTGTATCTTCCATGTAGTCCCTCAAGTTGTTCCATTTTTCTCCAGGGATATAGTTCTACTGCTCAGGAAATATCCATGCTAGAAACTCCAAGGATTCTCAACTGTGAAAGTTCTTTAGAACTACCATCAATCTCATGCACACAAGCATCCATTCCCTCCTATAATGATTAATAATTCCTCACAACCATATAGCAATGAATCTCTACCTCCAACCATTTGTTTCCATGCTCAAACCAAAAGCATACGAATTAGCAAGAGTGATTGGATAAGAATCCCAAGGAAAGAGTGTAAGAGTAAATGGAGAAGAACCCCCAAAATAGCCCACAAGGGATGTTTATATAATTACATGAAATCAAGAACCACATGGCCTTCCTCCCAAGAAGCTCATGTAACCACTTTTCTCAACCAATATGGGTAAATAAAATATAATAAAAAGACTTAGCCTCTTCAGCCCCCTCTCTCATGGAATCATAGCCCCCTATCTCTTTTTTCCTTGTTCTTCTTACAGCCAGTGATGTATTTTATTAATATATATAGATGTATTACATTTGTAGGCACTTTGTCCCCTTTCCAACTTTGTTGGCACAACATGCTAAGCCATATTTACATAATACATTCTAGTTCATAGGGTTTAAAACCAAGGTGTTACATTGTTTCTATCCTATCCTTTGTTAATTTTCACCATTGATTTAAAGCCTAACTTGAAGTCGAGCCTCAAGTATTCTTCAGTGGTGAAATTGTTGAACATATTCCCTTGCATCACATAAGATCAATATTTTTTCATATTGGCTACAATTAAATAAAATTTTCATGATGATATGGATAATATGGTTAAATTACTTGGTACTTACAATTTGAGCGTTTAATCTCAGGTAACTACCTTGGCCAAGTTTGTGATTCCCATGTTTTTATAGTCTTTCCTTGGTTTCTTTTAATGTGTTTGAGAACCTACGTAAATTTTCAAGTATGTTATAATATATCATAATTTTTCTTTAGAACTAAATAAAATTTAGCATATTCAATTCAAAATATTATATATTACCTTGCAGGGCCAGGTGGTCTCTTCCCTTGATTCTTCCCTTTATGTCTCAATGCACTCTCCTTTGCACGTCCTGTATATTCTTCCATTCAATATTAGGAATGGAAAGAGGACGATCATACTTAGGGTTCTTTTTAAATTGAACCCTATATTGATCTCTGACATATTTCAAATATATACCATGCCTTGAGGAGATTTCAGACTTGTTGAACATATCACCAAACATGTTGACCATAGGGTTTATAAGATTGTTTTTCAAATCTTTATTATGGGAATTCCACCATGTGTGAATGGTGGACCCAAAAATATATAAATCCTTGTCATGCAAGGTCTTATAAAAAACATTGTTTCCTACAAAATGATATGATAATTAGATTAAAATAATATGAAATATGTAGGTTTCAATCAAATGGTAGGAATTATTTAATATATTCATAAACAAATGGGATTTTTTGTATCTTCAAGGGAACCAAGTTATCTTCCACCAAAAATATAACCAATATTTTTCTCGAGATTTGAACACGTGATGCTTCAGGATAATAATGTTTTGTAGAATCAAAATCCTCATGAGATTCTCCTTGTAGAACATCATGTGCATGGTCTAGAATGTACGGTGGAAGTGTCTCATGGGTCCCAATAGTTTTATTCCTTTGAGCCATAGACAGAGAGGCAAATATCCCCCTTAAACATTCAACTATACATCACACATACTAAAAAACATATAAAGTTCATTGAGCACCCATCGTCTCACCTTATTTTTGTACCTCAAGGGAACCGCGACGTTACCTATGCTCTCATAATCATAAGAACATTATCCTCCTTCAACAAGAAATAATTTCATGCACCTACAAAATTTTCTTCTCACCTTTTCACCTCTAGTTGATCTCACCCTGTTATATGTGTTGGATGTAACACTTTCTCCCCTCCCTCTAGAAATTCCTTCTCTCAAGGATGATAGGTCTGACAGGTATCTGTTCGATTGTACCTAAAATCCATAGAATGAGAAAGAATAGTTATCAAAAGAGGATGATTAATGGACAATGAATAATTTGACCCTATATTTCTAATTCCAAAGACGAACATTGTCATGATTTGACCCAATACATAATTCACATTTTTTCTATTGTTTTAAAATGGCCCAATTTTGGATAATAAAGGACCTTTGACTCCTATATGGAGGCAAAAATGTAATTCAAGAAATTCATTTTCTGGTATTTTTCTAGCATTCATTCTAGATAGTTTGAAAGTCGAGGAAGCTTATAAATTTTCATAGATTACAAACAAGAAGTAATATATAGACAAAACCAACATGCACAATTATCTCTAAAGATGATCTTGTTGACACCAGATTTTCTCATGTGAATTCAAGTGTTAAGTTCCAACACATGTTCATGAGTACATTCAGGATCAGGTTGGACTTCTCCATAGTCCTCTTTATCAATTTAGAAAAAAACAATTATTGCAATACCCTCATTTCCCCCAACTTGTAAATATAATTATATTACTGCTAGAAGACTATGGATAGGTTTGTTATGTGTGGATGTTGGGAAATTTTGAACCTTTGCTAAAGAAGGTAATCTAAATAATTCTATTAGTAAATAAAATGAAAATTGTTTAATAACTGTTGAAGTTTTTTCCTATATAGATTATGTTTCCATGAGAGGGAATGGTGAGGGGAACCGGTAATGGTTGAGATGACGCCTGCCAGGCCAGTTCTCTAGAGGATTTAAAAATGCTCATACCCAGAAACATTCTCTCTTCCAGAGGATTTAATTACCAATCAAGATGGTGGATGGGAAGTCCTCCTCAAAAATCAATGAGAGGATGCGCATAATACCCATATGGAAGTTTCTGATATGACCCACGAATTGTGGGTTTTGACCCATGAAATCTTGTTGTAGAAGGTAAGAAAAAGAGAAAAATCATGAGAAGAGATAGAGATGACACATATGAATGGGTGTATGGGATGAAATATGAGTGGGAAAAGAGTGTGAGAAACTCTTCTAGTTCTCATAAAGTAGAGGGAAGTGAAGAAATACGTTTTTGGGGTGCAGGAACCATTGGAAACTATCTTCAAATCAGGATGATAAATGTAGCTATGAAATTTTAGTGATTGGTCAAGAAATAACAAAGGAACTAAGAGGGGATGGCACTGAGGGACTTCTAAGTAGTGAAAGGCCTTCCTTGTGTTGTGTATGACAATTGTTGAGGCTCTTTGTGTCAAAAGTAGCCCCCTTTCTTGGTGTATTGAAGACTTGTCTTGCTAAGCTCCTTTAGGTGAAGGAGAGTGGCCTTCATCCTTTCTCATATGTTGAGTAAAATAATTTCCCCCAATGGCATCATAATCTGGCTGGGGGGTGGCTAGTTGTAGAGATAATTGGTGTAGTTTTTCCTATGGTTGGGTGGAAAGTGGTAGACCCTTCAACAATTTCCAACAATTTCTAAATTTTAGATAAGTGTTTTCATTGTCCTTTAATGGCATGACAAGTTTATTTAATATTATGGAATTCATGTGCTAGTTATTTGAAGAATTTTTTATTACATTTAAATGGTGGAATTATCACTCAAATTGTTTGTTGTCTGTGAAATCTAAAATAAGACTTGGAAAACATGTTATGTTGTTGGCTTTCCACTTGTATTTGTTTTGAAAGGGGAGTTTTTAGTAATTTCTTATCACTCAAAGTATGAATAGAGTGTTGGAAGGTCACTTATAGTAATAAATGTGAACAAATATCTAAGTTATTAGTAAAATACTAAGCCACTAAATCCCTCACAAAACAATTTGGTAATAGGGAATGCAATTACTAATATAAAATTGAAGATTGGTTAGATGGCCTTGGCCCTTCTGTTGGCTTGAAAAATATTCTAGGCTTCAGAATTAGAGAAAAGTTCATATCTCTATTTGACCTTAGGAGGATAAGATAAATATTGAAGAAAGGAAAAGTATTTTAAAATAAATGATAAGAAAAGAAGGAGAAATAAGATTCAAGTTCCTAATTTGAAATAAAAATAAATTTGGTAATTGGATGCATTGTGATTAATTAAGTTTCATGAGTATTTGGTAAGAAATGAAATTTTAACAGGAATTACACAATAAATTAATGTCCAAAGGGGAAATATTTGGAAATAGTAATTATTACCTGGAAATAGCAAAGAATTGCATGAAAGTAGCAAGACAGTAAATTCTGGTAAAACCATAGTTTTACCATGGGGAATTTTACCTCCAAGAAATGTAATGTTCTGGAAAAGAATATAAACAAACAAAATTGTCCAAATTTATGTGTGTGTGTGTGGGTGTGTTTGTAAACAAATCTTGAATGAATGGTAAAGACTGGTAACCCCTGGTAACTTTCCAAAATTACCATTTAAATGTATTAATAATTGGGATAATAAGATGAGAGAGCTATGTATTAAACTTTATAATTTCC
>JZKD02S1485203.1:0-10752 GCA_000966675.3 Picea glauca | reverse complement strand
TACCTTGGAATGATTAGATGAAATGATAGTATAAGTCAAAATGTAGGTGATGAAGGGTAAAATAATAGCAAAAAGTATGGGCAAAAAGGGTACAATATGTGGTCCTAACAGTTGTTGGTTTGGTTCTTACGAAATTGGTTACTTATTTTTCTGTGATATGCATCTTGCACTCAAAACTTCTGTAATCTACAATTCCACTGCGGACTCCTCGAATACATTAAATTCGCTCAAATTATTTGTCACTTCCTTCCATCCCCACTAACTTTGTGTCCTTCCTAATATACATTAACTATGCTCTTACTAGTGACAACTGAACACAGTGGTACAAAAGAATTGGCACCCAATCCTCCACCATATACAAATTGACTACCAGACTCCAACATCGTCCCCTCTTCCACGTCACACATTATGCATTCAAATATTCTGAGCTATACAATTTGGCCATCGGGGCCTCACATCTTCTGGGGAGACCTTGTCACCCTATTTTGGATCCTCACCTTGGCGGGTTCATGAAATCTCAAACTCTTAACCATTGTTTCATGTTCTTCCCATCCTCGTACTTCTTTCCAAATATGAAACACCAAAGGTTTAATACTAAAATTCCATCATGCAACAATCGTAACGATCGTCATTAATAAAAAAAAGTATCAAGAACCAACAATCCCTACATAACTTGTCCAGAAACATGAAAATAAGATCTTTCCAGGTAATGGAAAAGCTATTACAAATTTCAATATATTAGCAAAAAAAAGTCTGGGCCAACATTTCCATGTTTCATACTTGGACACTTTTCCGATTGTGGGTTCCTGGATTCACGGCCTCAAAATTGTGTTTTGAATCCTCCATAAGTTGAAAACAGTTCTCGAAGTTCTGCAATATACAATTTTTCCATTGGAATGCCCTATCATGAGCCCAGTCGTCCGTCGTTTTTTTCCTTCCTATTGCTTATGGATTTCAACAAAACTTGTGAACCGAATAGGATCCTGCAAATTGGAAGATGATCTGCATTTGGACCATAAATAATCTATTAGTATATATTAATATGCATACTAATGGTATAAATATAAACACTTTCTCTTAATTTTTCCTCTTTTCTCCCCATCTATTATCCCTTTGTGGTTCTACATTTAGTTGCATCTATATGATAACGACCTCCTGGATTTTTAAATTGACAACACTTTATCTATATCTTCACACCATGAGCCTGAACGACCATGGTCCCTTTCACTACTTAGATAATTATCTTATCACCAAGTCCTGGGTGTGCGGTATCCAACACTTATGTCCCCTGTTCCGTCAATAAATATTGCACCCAAATAACTTCCGTGATCTACAATTTATTCTTTTACTAGTGAGAACTCACCAGGGCTTCGAAAATATTAACATTAATAAACGAAGAGTAGATGTTTTTCTGTGAGATACTTAGCCCTTTTTCCCTTTTCTTCTTCCCGTGTATTATCGCTTTATGGTTATATACTTAGTCTCCTTTTTATGATCGTGGGTTCCAACGTTGGTGGGTTGACATATATTCATGTCCATCTATATCCTCACATGACGAATCTAACTGACCATTGTTCCTTTCCATACTTAGCCAATTTTATCGCAGTAGTTGTCGGGTTGATGCTTTCGAACTCTGTTGCTTCTTGTTCTATGATATACATCTTGCACTCAAAACTTCTTTGATCTACAATTCCACCATGGACTCCTTAGCCCTTTTTCCCTTTTCTTCTTCCCGTTTATTATCGCTTTATGATCACGGGTTCTATCGTTGGTGGGCTAACATATCTTCATCTCCATCTATATCCTCACATGATGAATTTGATCGACCATTGTTCCTTTCCATACTTAGCCAATTTTATGCACGTGGTTGTCAGGTTGGCGCTTTCAAACTATGTTGCTTCTTATTCCGTGGTATACATCTTGCACTCAAAACTTCTATGATATGCAATTCCACTGTGGACTCCTTAGCCCTCTTTCCCTTTTCTTCTTCCCATGTATTATCTCTTTCTGGTTATATTCTTAGTCTCCTTTCTATGACCGTGGGTTCCAACGTTGGTGGGATGACATATCTTCATCTCCATATATATCCTCACATGACGAATCTGACTGACAATTGTTCCTTTCCATACTTATCCAATTTTATGGTCGTGGTTGCCGAGTTTTCTCTTTGGAACTCTGGTGCTTCTTGTTCCGTGATATACATATTGCACTCAAAACTTTTGTGATCTACAATTCCATTGTAGACTCCTTGAACTTGCAAGCTTCACTCTACCATGGTTCACAAATGTTTCAAAGTATCTGTCATTGCCTTCCATCCCCACTAACTTCCCATCCTTCCTAATATACATTAACTATGCTCTTACTAGTGACAATTGAACACACTAGTATGAAACAATTGGCATCCGGTCCTCCGCCATATACAAATTGACTACCAAATTCCAACATCGTCCCCTCTTCCATGTTACAAGTTATGCATTCAAATGTTCTGAGCGATACAATTTGACCGTCGGGGCCTCACATCTTCTGAGGAGACCTTCTCACCCTATTTTGTATCATCGTGTTAACAAGTTCACGAAATCTCCAATTCTTAGTCACTGTTTCCTATTCTGGCCATCCTTGTGCTTCTTTCCAAATATGCAACACCAAAGGTTTAATACTAAAATGCCATCATGCAACAACCATGAGGATCATCATTAATAAGCTAAAGTCTCGAGGACTAACTATCCCTACAGAACTTGTCAACAAACATGCAAAGGAGATCTTGATAGGTAATGGAAAATCTATTACAATTTTCAAAATATTAGCGAAAACAAGTCTAGGCCAGTGTTTCCCTATTCCATGCTTGCACACTTTTTTGATTGTGGGTTCCCAGATTGACGGCCTCAAAATTGTGTTTGGAATCTTCCACAAATTTCAAATAGTTCCTAGAGTTTTGCGATATACAATTTTTTCGTTGGAATGCCCCATCACGAGCCCAACCATCTGTCGTTCCTTTCAATACTTAGCCACAAGTTGGTTTTATTTCCATGAAATTGTACATTTACTATGCATTGATTCCACCCTTTTGTTTCCCTATTTCCAATGTTCCATGACTAGAAAGCAGTACCCGGAGTTCCGCGATATACACTTTGTCTGTAGGAATGCATCATGATACCCGAGAGATACAATTTGACCCTCGGTCCCTCACCTCTGCTAGATGTATCTTGTAGCCCTATTTCGAAGCGTCACCAACCACTTTTGCTAATTATCCATTCCTTACTTGTTGTTTTGTGTCCCCTCCACTTTCCTACTTCTCCTCCACTTCTTTTCCATCTTCAAACAACAGTCTTAAGGATGAAGACTTCCTTTCTAACAAGAGAAGAGAAAGCTCTAAATGTAGACCCATAACATAATATACCATGGCAACAGTCTCTGTAGGCTGGATCTCTAAAGGCATATCATGATAAGTGTTGTAGAACCTTTGATTGAAGACAAGCAAAGCCTTGTCCTCCTCTCTTTTCAAAGAATAAAAATCAGCGAGATACAAATCAAGAGATTTGTTCTCACCCCAATGCTTCAAAAAATCATTTGATAACTCGATCCAAGAGCCAATGGAATCATCTCTTAGACCCTTAAAACAAATAGAATCATATTTGAACAAAGACTTAGAGAACAATCTCATGATCACATCATCATGAACAATCTCAAATTGATCAACAAAATTCTCAAAGGCCCCCAGATGACTCTCAGTTGTGACATGATCCTCTCTAGAAAATCGAGGAAGATACTCAAGGCAGTCAAGAGTATAAGGATGAAGGAGATAGGGAAACCTCAAAGGCTTGAACATCTTCATTCTGATTTTATTTTCAAAAGCAGTGGGTTGATTATGAGGAATAACAAGTTGATGGCAAGTCTCAGAAATTAAGGAAAAAGGTGTTGAAGTCTGAGTAGGTTTTGAATCAATTTCAACCTCCACAAAGCCACAAGAATGATCAGATTCAAGAGGAATTGGAATGTAGAACTCATCTTTTGAAATAGGCTATGATGAGGATATAGGATCAACATCAANTCCCAATCCATGACACCTGTGTAAAAAATGAAAGAGTTTAATGTTCATGGGTCTGTTCTTGACAATAACCTCCTTCATATGTTTAAAATTCATCCTAGTTCACCCAAAAATTCTCCTGGAAGTCAGATGGTCAAAAATATCAGTTCAATAGTCTAGAATAGAGTTTCCGCAACACATTCTGTAGTTCCACTTCTATGTATAATATCTCTCTAACCATAAGACATTTTAAAAAACTGAGAGAGTTTTTTGTTATATGGTATGCAATGAACAAAAACCTCCTCCAGGTTTCAAAAATACCTTTCCATTTGTTCATAACACAAGTTTTAATTTAGTCACTCAAAACTGGGAGAAGCGTCCATGAATTTAGCTATGTGGATTTGGCAGCACCACTATGACACAGTCATGGGAAATTGGTAGCGCCCATCATGAATTCAACAAATTGTGAGGGATATAAACCCTTTATTTTTCTCATATGCCAATCTTGTAAACTAGCACCAATCTTGGCCACTGGGCCCTTATAATGGCCAAGGAACTCTTGGCACTACAAAATCCAAAAGCACTACAAAATCACCAATTTTTGAATAATACAAATAGAAAGAACAAGAGCACTACGAAATGACCAAATTTTCTACTACAATTTTTTGTGCTAACATTTGGCTCCATGGGGGATGGATACCTCCCTATGAGGCTCCAAGAACCTAGTAGTTCTAGTTACCTTATCCATTTGGCTATGGATTCATCTGGCCTGTGCAACCGATCTTTGAAAATTCTCAAGGCATGCCTTTATTCTAGCACACTAAATGCTACTTCTGCTGCAAACTAGAAGAAAAGAAATGCTCGGGAAAAGAGCTTATTTATTGCACTTCCCTACTCTAACTAGATCTGCAATTTGGTTAAGTAAAGATTGACTTCCATAACAGCCATTCAAGCAACTTCAAAACTGAAAATATCTTGTCCATAACACCAATCAATAGATGATATCTGAAATATAGTAGAAGTGATAAAAACTTGTTCTGGGAAACCATACTCACCTGGAAACATTGGCGAGCTAAGGAAATCTGAAAATTTTAAGTTCTCTTAAATGTATGATTCCATGAAGGATGCCACCGTGTCTTTGAAACCAAGATCATAAACATGTTTATCCAAGGAAAACACTCACTTAACCATGACAAACTCTTTGTTGGAAGATAGGTGAATTTCTTGTTCTCTTGAGAGAAACTTGTGATCATAAAAAATGGAAATCTACCTCTCTTTAGAATCATGATCATAAGATGATGATAGAGTAGTGTTTAAATGAAAAGGATTATGATCATCTAGGAACATGTAGATTCCTATACAATCATTGGTTACCACATGCTCAACATGGTTTGCAAATTGATTATAAAATTCACATGCATACCTGTCTCTAGAATACTCTGCAAATGTTGAAGAGTTCAGATCTGAATACGAAATAAGATCACATGCTTGTTGCTTTTCCAAATATGCTTCACATTCATTACCTTATTGCTCAAAATCTTTACTGACATTATTCTTGCTCATATGCATGCATATTTTCGAAACAATATCGATCACGAATCCTCCTGGAAGCACGGATGTTCTCCTCCACTTATTTTGCATCTTCAAACAACAGTCTTAAGGATGAAGACTTCATTTCTAACAAGAGAAGGGAAAGCTCTGAATGTAGACCCATAACATAATATACCATGGCAGTAGTCTCTGKAGGTTGGATCTCTAAAGGCATATCATGATAATTGTTGTAGAACCTTCGATTGAAGACAAGYAAAKCCTYGTCCTCCTCTCTTTTCAAAGCATAAAATTCAGTGAGATACAAATCAAGAGATTTTTTATCACCCCAATTCTTTGAAAAAACATTTGATAACTCGATCCAAGAGCCAATGGAATCARCTCTTAGACCCTTAAACCAAATAGAATCATCTTTGAAAAAAGACTTAGAGAACAATCTCATGATCACATCATTGTAACAATCTCAAATTGATCAACAAAATTCTCAAAGGCCCCMAKATGACTCTCAGTTGTGACATGATCCTCTCTAGAAAATCGAGGAAGATACTCAAGGMAGTCAAGATGATAAGGATGAAGRAGATAGGGAAACCTCAAAGGCTTGAACATTTTCATTCTGATTTGAGTTTCAAAAGTAGTTGGCTGATTATGAGGAATAACAAGTTGATGGAAAGGCTCATAAATTAAGGCAAAAGGTGTTGAATTCTGAGTAGGCTTTGAATCAATTTCAACCTCCACAAAGTCACAAGAATGTTCAGATTTAGGAGGAATCGGAATGCAGAACTCATCTTTAGAAATAGGTTGTGATGGGGATATAGGATCAACATTAACAACATAAGGCTGCAAGATTTCTTTTTTTTCTAAAGATGGATGTATAAAAGAAGGATGATGATCATCCAAATACATAAAACATAAAATGATCCTTTTTACATGCAAAGGGAAAAACATGAAAGAGTTGATAAAGAACAACAAAAGTTCATGTAGAAGACTAGTGAATTGATACCTAAATTTAGAATTTAGTCCTTTCGTCTTTCTATCAACTGGATCCTCCCCAGTGGATTCTTTGATTGTGGAGTCGCCAGGTAGATGATTATAGTTAATCTTTTGTATCCCTCTCTTGTCTACCATCAAGAGTTGGATCTATGTCGTTCTTCCCAGGGAGCTCTTCAATCTTCTCAAATCCATCCCCGACAACAATGCCATTTATGTTATCACTCGAAGCGTCACTCCCATACTATAAATGAGAGTAAGCTTGGTAACATATAAATAAAAATATTTGATTGGTTTTGTGGATTAAGAAAAATAAAACAAGGAAGGGGAAGGACAGTAAGCTATTGTAAATCAATGATGGACCATTGGGCTATGGAGTCAAGAAAACACCCTGCTCATTAAATGAAATCAATATACATATCAGAGAAATTTTTATTGAATAGAGGAATAAAAATATAACACAAAGAATAACATCCATAAGGTAGAGATCCTCTCTGCATAAATGAATTCAAGGTACTTGAATGTAAACAGTGACTAATAGGAAAAATACATTAGATCCTCAGATGCTCAAGAATCCATTCATCAAAGGCAACCATGATCCTCAAGGTCTACAATTCATTCAAGTAAGAAGACAAATTAGAAATGAAAACAAGAGATACAATATGATAACACAGATATCATGAACCTTCAATAACAAAAATGTTTACAAAAACAGAAGACCCTCAGGGTTATAATGATCACAGGAAAAGTGCCTTCTAAATCTTTCTCATCTCTCTTGGCTCATGAATCCCACCCCCTTACCCTATTGTAAAATGAATATATAGTCATATAGGTCCTTTATAGCTCACCCATTTGAACTCCGACCCCTTTCACAAAATAGAAACAACTGCAAACAGAAAATGACACATTTTAACTGATTTCTTTCTTTTCAGGAGGCGAAACTTTGAAAAATAGGCTTCAAAACTCCATTTGTAATTCTCAAACCATATTATATGTGTAAAATTGGAGAATTTGTTTTGTATATAAGATCGTTATGAAGAAAAACCTCTCTCATTTTTGTTAAATTCATCTCCAGCGGGCCGCAATAGGTGTCACAAAAACATGTCTCAAATAGGAAATCACAAAAAATGAAAAATAAGGCTCAAAGATTCTTTTGTGTATCCCAATCCGTGACACCTGTGTAAAAAATGAAAGAGGTTAATTTTAATGGTTCTGTTCTTGACAATAACCTCCTTCATATTTTTAAAATTCATTATGTTTCACCCGAAAATTATCCTAGAAGTTAGCTGCTCAAAAATATCAGTTCAACAGTCTAGAATAGAGTTTCTACAACACATTTTGTAGAGCCACTTCTATGTATAATATCTCTCTAACAATAACACATTTTAAAAGACTGAGAGAGGTTTTTGTTATTTGGTATGTTGTGAACAAAAAATGCCTCCAGTTTTAAAAAATACCTTCCCATTTTTTCATAACACAAGTTTTAATTTAGTCACTCAAAAATGGCAGAAGCGTCCTTCATGAATTTAGCTATGTGGATTTGGAAGTGCCACTGTGACACAGTCATGTGAAATTGGTAGTGCCCATCATGAATTAAAAAAATTGTGAAGGATATCAAGCCTTTATTTTTCTCATATACCAATCCTGTAATCTAGCACCAATCTTGGCAACTGGGTGCTTATGAATGGCCAAGGAACTCTTGGCGCTACAAAATCCAAAAGCTCTACAAAATCACCAATTTTTTAACAATACAAATAGAAATAACAAGAGTGTTGTGAAATGACCAAAGTTTCTACTGAAAATTTTTGTGCTAACACCTTCTAACCCTATTTTGAAGCCCACCCGACTGCTTTCGATAATTAGACACTACTTAACTACTATTTCCCATCCTCGCGACCTCCGTACTTCTTTCTTAATATGCAATTAGAAACCTTTCATGCTAACAACTCACCATGCAAGAACTGTCAACATTGTCATTAATGAGAGAAACTCTCAAGGAGATCTCACATTAATATGTATTAAACCAATATCTATCGAGAGTTATATTATCACATTCCAATTTTTCATCTCAAACACGGGTCGTCACATTGGCCCGTTCAAGAAATATCCAATGCTTAATCTCTCATTTCCGTATCCACCATGTTCGCACTTCTATGTGTGAAATTACTAGTCTTTAATGTTAACAGTGCATCATGCAACACCCATCGAAATTGTCATTAATGAGTGAAAGTCTCGAGTAGATGTCCCATTCGCATGCATTGGAGAAAGATTTGCACAACGTTGTATTATGCCTTCCAACTCTTCATTTCAATCATCATCTGGCGCAAACAAACGTTCTTGTAAACTTGTGGTAGCAGGACGATAGCATTGTTTTGGAGACACAGTGAATATCTTCGGACGTCAAGACCAAAACTTCTAGTGGTCCAGAGCATACTTTTACTATTCATCTCGTTCTTCCTAGAACGAAGTGATTTGGACCTCTGGAATCACTCATGCAGGTTGCGTCCCTGAGGTTTTGATTGTAAGGAGGTGGACTCTTGGTGCACCAAAAAATATATTTCAAGCCAAATAATTATGCCACTACGTGACCATTCTCCTATTTATTTATCACCTCAAGTCTTCCGCAATATGTTAAAATTGTCGTAGACAACATTGAACTTCAGAGGACAAGAATGCAAGTAGTTCCTAGAAAAACATGATAACGAATTGGAAATATTAGTCTAGTTCCCCAAAGACCCGACAACAGTTCCTGAAGATATCACAAAGTTGTAGGTAAGTTCATTTAGAAATCCATTCCAGGAAATTGCTTGGTTGTTTACAAGAATGATGGACAGGCATCCACGACAAGCATTTCCCATATAGTTATTTATATTTTGTACTTCACAATTAAGGAACAATTCATTTTTTATTAGGGGAATCTAATTTCCATTGAAATCTGTTCCCAGTTGTCATGATTCAAAGAATTGAATAAATTTTATATGTCATCCTACTTGATTTTCTCAATAGTCCATTACTTCCCGTTTCCAAAATTGTCTCTTTCCAAGAAAATAAACTGTGAATTCGACCCAGTAACATTCTGGTACTAGGCCCTATGGAGGCACAAGGAAGCCCATTTTTTTTATGAAGTTTTTAATGACTTTGTCTTAGTTTTCAAAGATTTAGTATTAGGGAAGGATACTCCCTATATGTCTGGCTAGGCAACCAATTTTTTGAAAAGGAAGGGGACACTTAAACGAAAGGAAAATCACAGTGTACTAATGGTCTTTGGATAAAAGGAAAATCCTGTGTTCCTTCATGCCACATCATGAACAAGATATTTGTTACAGAAATAGCAAGGCAATACAACCACTTGCTACATTTTTTCCATGACAAGAAAAAACAAAACAGTTCATTCCTCTGACCTAGAAAGTCGGGGACTTCATGTACATAAATGTCAACAAGATTGATGAATTCGTAGGCCATTTCAATAATTTGAACCTAACATATGATTAAAGGATAAAAGGGTTTGACCCTAATGGGATTTTTCGAGAACATTTACTAGTAGTTGGCTTTAGCATCTCTTTTAACCATAGATGGCTGATCGAAGACAGAGACAACAATCCTTCTTCTGGCGATTGCAACGTAGAGACATTGCAAAGTGTGATTGAATTGTATAGACAATAGGGAAAAGTATCGGGTGAGAAGAGTGTTCAGTCCCCTGCCAACACTCCCAAGAGAACGACATCATGGATCATCGCTTCAACAAACCACTCCAGTAAGAAAACAACCCATAAATATTCAAACAGAAGAGGATATAAGAACCCTCCTCGCACAAAAATTGATAGTTCTCACAAAGTTCCCCTGACGAAGAAGAGAAAAAACATGCCAGGGTAGGCGGACGAACCCGAAATTGAAAGTGAACAGGTGCAACTTGAAATTGAAACTAAGCCCATGCACAAAGTTGGTCCGTTCGCAATGGAAATAGCTGAGATCGACATTTTTTATGAAGATGAATCCTTCGTATTCCAGAGAACTTTTTTTGACAACCAATCTAAATATATGGTCTTTGAAAAGAGAGATGTAACAAATAGGAAAGACAAATCTCATATAGAGATTAAATTTAGGAAAATGCGACCATCCCAAATATCCCTATTTCACCACGTAACCAGTGATGCTCTTAATGATTCCGTTGGAAGAATTGAAGTGGAGAATTC
>JZKD02S1485192.1:0-10752 GCA_000966675.3 Picea glauca | reverse complement strand
CATGTTCATGGATAGCATCCCTAGTAAAATTGTCGACATATACTAGTGTATCGCCTAAAGTAAATTGAATTGGACACTTGTTGGTGAAAAACTAGACAAATGCCTAGAAACAATAGTGACCATTGATCGAACTAACCATTTGGGATTATTGCACTAACCCTTGAGGTTATATAAGAAAATTTCACGAGGAAACTCCAAGATGCTTCCCCACAATTGAGGATAACATCCCTAATAAAGTTGTCGATGTAGTGTGACTTACTTAAGAAAATTCAAAATAAGTACTTATTGACACATAACTAGACACATACTTCATAATATTGGAATCTCAATTAACCCCTGAAACTTATTATATTAACCCTTAAAATTATATATATATATATATATATATATATATAATTTACAATTTATATATATATAATTAACAATTTATATATATATATATAATTAACAATTTATATATATATAATTAATATACTACTATTATTAAAAATTATCTCATAAGTGTCGTTCACAAAGATTAGATAATATGCAGAGATGGTTCTCCTTAGTTATGAGTTAAATGGAAATTATTGGTGATTAGTCTTATTACTAAATCAATAGTTCTACATTCTCAAATTGCTATATTTGGGAAAATGAAGTATTTTTGTCTTTGAAAGTGAATAAAAATTAAATATGCCCTCAGTAAGGAAGTAGATGAACCTTTCAAATTCGAGTTTCATTATTTAAAAAGGAAGGCATCTCAAATAATTATGGGTTGCATGTAAATAAAAAGGAAATTTAGAAAGATGTTAAGTTGTACTTTCAAAATATATTAGTGATATATCTTTTCATTCATGATGTTGTGGGATTTTGACAACAGTGTTAGTAAGTTGCTTCTTCTAATCTTTGTATTATTGAAAGAGATTTTCTTGGCATTGAAATCACAGAGGAGGAGTTTAAGGAGGCACTTTCCATTCATGATGTTGTGGCACTTTGACATTGCGTTTAAGGAGGCATTGTGCATTCATGATGTTGTGGCATTTTGATCACAATGTGAGTGAGTTTTTTCTTCTAATCAATTAATGAATTGTTTCTTCTAATATTTGAATTATTGAGCATTTTGACAAATAATAATATCAGTGAGTTTTTAATGAATTGTTTCTTCTAATATTTATATTGAAAAAGATTTTCTTAGCATTGAAATCAACAATATTAGAGAGTTTTTTCATCTAATCAATTAATAAATTATTTCTTCTAATATTTATATTATTGAAAAAGATTTTCTTAGCATTGAAATGATAGATGAAAGAGATTTTTTTAACATTGAAATCATAGAAGAGGAGTTTAAAGGCACTATTCAAATGAAGAATGGAAAGTCTCCATATATGGTTGGGATTTTTTTTTATTTTTTTTAACAAAATGTGAAAAGTGGTTTGCAAAGATATGTTACATGCTTGACGAGAGAGGTATATGTATGAGTAAAATGGGATAGTTGTGCAATCAAGACTTAATAAAGTTAATACTTCAATGAAGGACACCATTGGGTTGTGGCACTTAATCACTTTTAATGTTTCATATAAGATTTCATTTAAGTTTCCCTCTTAGAATCAAAGACTGGCAATGTTTATGGTTAGTTTTGAACATATATGATTATTCGAGGGAAATATATTTTGGATACAATTTTGACAGTGTGATATAGTGTTACATGAGAAAAAAAAGTCTGATCAATAGGGTTTAGGGATTGGTCTATCATCACTATTATGTTTTCCTAGTTGGCATTTTGATAGCAATTTGTGTACATGGTTAATGCATTTTTTCTAATATATTCACATTTGTTTATGTTAATAGAGTGTTTTGAAATAATAATATGTTGCATAAATCAATTCAACAAGGTTTTCATTTAGCTCCATATTTTTATGTACTCAGCCTTGGGTCACCTTTTTTATGGCGTTGGAATCTAGGAGTAGATAATGAATTTTTTGATTCTAGGGGGAGGTTACATGATTAATAATAACATAGTGGATAACTACTTACTTTCCATCCAACTTTCTTAGAGCCTTATTGAAAAATTAATGGAATTCTTAAAGTTTTTTTTCACAACAGTTATTTTTTTTACCAGTTGGTTACACCAGTTTGAGGCCACTCCGTAGGAAACCAACCAATGAAAATATCTAGGGGAATTTATTAGTGATGAGAAGACCATTTTTGGATGATTAGTATTGAGAAGAAACATCCTTGGTTAACTTTTCCTTGGTGGCATATAAGGTATGGTAACATTGTGTCATACTTAGGAATTTCATTTGGTATGAATATCTACCTTTCAAGTATGTGTGAATGGTGTTTTTTAAATCTATAAAAGAAAATCTAGAGCCAATGGTAAGGAGATCTACCTTTTGTTGGAAAATTGATAGTTCATAACAAGGTTATGCAAGGTTTGCATATTTATTATGTTTCCTTTTTGGTTCCCTTTGCCTTCTTATTTTGTACACTTAAAGAATTTGTTAAGGAGTTTCATTTGGCCTAAGTTTGGGGGTGCTACAAAAATTTCATTAGTCTAGTCGGAAATTTATGTTTTCTTCAAGGATCAAAGGGGATTAGGGTTGATTGATATCAAATTGCATTGAGCAATGTTTTCAATTGAATGGATTGTGCATTGTTTATTTGGATATGAACCTTGGAAATGTTTGTTGCAATTCAAGATCACATCTAGTCAACGTTTGCATAAACTAGGAGGGTATTTTCTTATTATCAATGTCATTATGACTCCACGATATTTTAAAAGTGTTGCTTCCCTTGTAATGTGAAGAATATGGAAGGTTTGGAAGAGAGTTTTTTATTCTTTATTGGTCATTTTTTATTTAATATAGTAAACAATTTTTTTAAAAATGGTAACAATGCAATGGTTTGTAAATGATACTCCTTTAATGTTACTAAAGGGTTGGTTTACTAAGAAGGAGTGATTTTGGTTCTAAATAATCCATATATAGGGCAAAAGCGGCGGGAAAGGAAGGAGCAATGGAGAAGGTAGCACAAAACAATTTTTTTGAAATGTAGACTTGAAGGTAACTCAATAGCATTTGATATATTCCTATCAGTGTACAAATGGGTTTGGTGAAAAAACTATCATAATTTTGTAAGACCAAAATTTTGTACTACGTAATTTTTTTAGGCTCAATGAAGCAAATATATTTGCAAGGAAGGAAAGAAGAGTTCATGTATTTCTTTCCAATTGTATATCCCCTCCAATTATAGAATGGTCCCTTTCTTAAAATGATCGACTTTAGATTCTAGAAGCATGGGAGGTGTATACGGTAAATGTCCTTGTTTTTTCAAGTAGAGATTGACCCTACTAGGCACATGTCCTCTCATCTGTGATGCAAAGATGATAGAATACCTTGCAACATAACCCTAGGTAAGCCACAATGATGGGTATAACACAATGCTAGAACATAAAATAGACAAGATCAATCAAATAAACAACCACGATTTACTATTAGAAGTGTACTCAACACAAGAAGTAGATAATTCAGCACACATTTTCAATAGGTAAACTGATCAATCAAATAAACAACCACGATTTACTATTAGAAGTGTACTCAACAGAAGAAGTAGATAATTCAGTACACATTTTCAATAGGTAAACTAATCAATCGAAGTTTCAATAGTTTTTACTCATTTGGAATAAATTCATTTCATAAACTAAAATTCAAAGCATCATCCACACCAACTTGAATTGTTAACAATGAATCTAATACCTTACACCATGCTCTTGAGCCTCCAAATTTTGACTTTAAGCTTCCTTTAGAACCCCATATATAAAATGGATGCAGGAAAACTTTTATAGACTTTGAAACACTTGGAGTTCATTGATCATAGTTTACCATGTAAACTAAGTTCACATCATCACTAAATAATGATAGTTGACCATGTCCACTAGGTCCAAATCATCACTAATTATCAAAAATCATATGTAATCTAACTAACAATGTCTTGAAATTATGCATGGGTCTTTATGTTGTGGTTCCTTTTGCTTTTTTTTAAATACTAGGAACTACCACTAGAATCCAATAAAGTGGAAAACTAGAATGGAAATTGGATGATGTAGGATTGGTAGCTACCCAAGGACGCTCCTACTTCAAAGTCCCTTCATGAATTGAATGTGAACATCCTACTTACAAGGTTGGTAAATAAAGAATCAAATATTTCCTTCCAAATTAGTGAATCTTTTTTGGTATTTCTTTCAAACTCCTTTTACTTCAGTGAATAAAAATTCTCAAACATGTTTTTCATTGATGGTTCTACCTCAATCTATTTGGTTTTAATTTGATCTTTGATGGTATCTTCTCTACTTTATTATCTTCTCATAATCTTTAGAAAAATACTCACTCATACTATCAACACAATTTTCTAAATGTTTGTGAGTATTTATCCTCCTTTCTTATTTTTATTGTATACTTCATGTGGAAGTTGATTCTCCCTCAAATGTTCCCTCGTCTAAGTGTTTTATTCCTCCGTTGACACTTCTATCTTGATTTCTTCTTTCAAACTACAAGGTTTTATATCACTTTCTAACTACTCATGTATGGTTTCATATGAATTATAGGGCCTTCGCTTTGGTTGTCTTCTTCAAGAAAATTCATCAACTTTGTGTTTCCTTCACTCAACTCCTTCATTTCTCTCATATTTATTGGTTCCACATGCCATTCTTCAACACATCAAATTGGTTTTTTCAAGGGTTCTTTATTAAACCACAAAATTACCTTGTTTTCCTTCTCCCCATCCTTCGTGGGAAGAACCTTGAATTTTTTTTCCTTCCTTCTCAAATTGGTAAGTGTTCCAAGTTTTTCCATCATTTAACACATCCCAACTAGGTCATGACCTTTCCAACAAGATATCGCAAGGATCCATCGGTATCACATCACACAAAATTCCTCATTGTAACCTATGTATGTCCCTTTTATAACCAAGAAACATGGTAGGAATTGGGTTGTGGCATAATTTTCATATTTAACTTTTAAATGACCTCCGTAGAAACTAAAATTTATGTACTAGCTCCATTTCTAATAAGGTTGTAACACTTGCCTCATTTTTCACAATTGGTTAATAAGATAGTCTTCCTTTGCTTGGGGTCCTTCTCAAGTTATTTGTTCCACTGCAGCAATATTATTTGAATTGTAAGGTTCTCTCATTGTCCCTATTGTACTTCAAATATGTGTCAGGTCTTCAACGACATATTATTATGCCTATAAAACATATTTATATCTCCCACCACTCAAGGTATTTAGGCATTCATACGCCCAATGCCCTTGTGCTCCACACTTGACATGAGTGCCATTAATTATTTTTCCTCTACCTATGCCTCTTCCAAATCTTCTTCCTCTTTCATCATGGTTTCCTTTTCTAGTGTTGTTGTCACTAGCTTTTTCATTCTTCTTCTCATTTCAATGCTCCTTTTCAATAGTTTGGTTTTCTTTCCTCTCAAGGTCTATCATCTCCTTGTTAATTTTTCTTCAACGACAATGCATGCTAATATGCCTATGATATTGATTGAAACTTATCATAAAAATATCATTTTGAATGGAAGACCTCAACCCATTCACAAATCTTGCAACCAATTTGGTACTCTCTTCGTTTTGCACCAACTGTATAGATAATTTATAAAATTCTTTTGAGTACCCTTTGAATGACATCTCCCTTTGTTTTAAATCTTGTAACATACATAATAAATTCAATTCAAAATGATAGGGAAACAAATTATTTGTCAACTTGGAGACCGTTATTCTCCAATTTTTTATCTTCTCTTTTCCTTGTGCCTGTCGATTTCACTATAGCACATCCTACCATCATGAAGCATGTCCCTTCATAATCATACATGTAGTGTGCACTCTTTCAGGGTCTTATATTCATTCAAACTCTTATAATTCCTCCATCTCACTTATCCAACCAATCAACTCATTCAGGTTTAGGTTTCTTGAATATGTTGAGTCCTCTTTTCAAACATGAAATAGCTTTTATTGTCCTATATTCAAGTTTTTTATCTCCTTCTAGTATATTACTAATTATCCTTTCACTACTTCACCACTATTCTCATCATTGTGATAATCTAAGGTTATTGTTATTACCCTTCTTTGAGAAGCATCCACAACATCTAACCTTGTGGGTATGGATCTCAACATCTTTCTAATGTCCTCGTTCCATCTACCTCTCAGCACCAATTCACATCCATTCCTATGTATGTTATGCTCCTCTCTAACCCAAGACTCTGTTTGTAGATTTAGACATCCTCTACCTAGCGCCAATGTTGATGCTACCTCACTCCCTTGACAACTCCACCCCAATTATCTCCTTTGTTGGAATTGTCCTCACTACATGTTCTTACTACTCTAAAACCAATTGACTAGAGGTGATAAAACACCCTGCAATAAAGCTCGTCGAGAAGCAATACCACTAGATACAATGCAACCACAAAACACACAACCACCGATATCAATAGAGTAAACAACCACAAATTTACCATTAGGAGTTTACTCAACACAATAGGGAGATAATTCAATACATAATTTGACAAGTAGACAAATAAATCACAATTTCAAAAGTTTTCACTCCACTAAAATAAATTCATTTCATAAACTAAACCACATAGCATTGTTTTAAACATCAATCAACATAATATAACTTCAATACATCATAGCACAATCTTGCAATGGTGCTCTACATGATCAGCCAGAGTTACTAACAACAAAAGTAAGGCCCTGCAACCTATTCCTAATCCTCCAAACTATGTCTTCAAGCTATCATTGGACCCAATATATCAAATTGATGTACACAACCTTTTATGGGCCCTTAACCACTTGGGTTTGTTGACCATAATTAATCATGTTAATTGGGTTCGCATCATCACTAGTTGATCATAGTTGACCATATGAACTCAATGTGCATTGAATACCATGTGGAATCTAACTAAGAACCTCCTAAACTTATACCTCATTGCAATCCATTTCCCCTTTTAAATATTTAGAATTATTACCAAAATTTAACAAAATAAAACATTAAAATAAAAATATTTTTGAATGATATAGCATTTCTAACTATTAAAAAATACAATTACCTGAATCCCATTCAAAGACATTGCACTTCACTTCATACAATTATTCATTAAAATATTATAATATATTTTAACCATATGACATTGCCAACTATTAAAAAATACAATTACCCCAATCTCATTTAAAGACATTATACTTCACTTCATACAAATTTTCGAGTATGAGTGAGATGTGTAATTCCTTTAATGCTTAACATGGAATTGACAAGTGGCATTTAAAAATAAATAAATAAATAAATTCAATGTTGGGCATAAATAAAATATTTCAATCTCCACCTTAACTAAAATATTTCAATATAAACTTGATCTCTCCCTTTAGCAATTGAAAGTAAAAAACAAATTATGGTTAAAACATTTTAATGGTGTGTCACTCAATATGAGGGAAATGTGTCATTGCATCGAGAGTAACTAGGTGCTCTATCACCCAATATGGGGGATGTAATACCTTGGGAGCTTAGCTTGAGTGTGTGCACTTCCACCATGGTCTGAATTGGGTAGGTAGGAATGCATGGTGCGAATGAGGAGACAAAACTCTTCATATAGGGGAGATTTGGGGTTCCTTGAACGCACGACGTGCCAAGGGATGACTCCAGCTATATTCCTTGCGACACAAGTCAAGAGACAAACAATTTGACGAAGAGTTGGGGGCAAAACTTGGGTACTCCATCAACGAAGGAAAATAAACTAAGGCATGCAGGGTACAATTAGGAGAGTCGACTCGACTCATCTAAGGGGCACACACACCCAAGAGGATGAGTCAATTTGATAGATGGGGTGCATTGGCATAAGGGGTGCAGCAAGGAAGTTGGTTGCGTTGGTCCCAAGGGGCACAATGATTGACGAGTGCATGGATTCATTTGGTAAATCGAGTCCACGAAGGGGCATGATGATTCGTTTGGACATGGGTTCGCGAAGGGGTGCAACAATTCATTTGGACATGGGTTCGTGAAGGGGTAAAACACTCCCAAAGGACACAACGATTCATGATGGTGACCTTTGGAGAACCTATAAGAGAACAAGGGCACACAACCAAGGAAGGCAAGTTATGGCAAGACAAGGATAGCAAGAGAGCTCTGTGATTATGAGGTAGACAAAGAGGGTGAGATCCCTCAAGGAGCCAAGTTGCTCCACATGGGAGGACGTGTGTTTCCTTGAGGAGGATTCAGTGGACAAAGTTGGGTGAACTTCTCTTTGGCATATGTTGACTAAGTCTGGAAACACATGTCTATTCGAAGCATGTGTGAGGCAAAATTGAAATCTATGAATTCTGCAGAAATGAAGAGAGAGAGTCTGCAGAAATGAAGAGACAACAAGTCTGCGGTTGGAGGCATGTCTAAGGTGCACCGTAGGTGGCTGCGGCAATGGTTGTGATGGAGAGTCTTGGTGACGATGTGTGTATGAGTGCCTTGGTGAGGTGAGGCAAGTCATTTGACTCTGCCCTATTGTAAACCAAGTCGGTAGTGCTCTGTTGTAATTGTTTCGCAATAACAAATACTTAGTCGGGTGTTAGGCACGATTTGTGCCACTTGAACTATATCTGTGTTTTTTTTTCGTTTGTTCCATAGTTCTCTTGGTTTCTCATGGATGTATACTTAAAAATGACTAAGTGTTAAAGTAGTTTACAAATGTCTAAGTATAAAAGAGATGCACTAGAGTAGGAGTGTGACTCGTCGATAGACTAGAATGGAGTATGGGTATGCTCTAGGTGAAGAGGTGTAGTCTGGATGAAGTAACCTTGGTGTTTCCAAGCAGCCAAGCGAGAAACGTCATGGTGCCACATGTCCTCAATAGGTGCACTAGCAAAAGATTCGGCTATGCACACTGTGGGAACATTACAAATGGTATCAAAACAAACTTTGAAGGTTGTTTGTTGCGAAGGAAGTTTAGTGGGAACATTCACAAACTTGGTGAATGGTTTGGTGCAATGAACTTGTTCATCACATACTTTGCATCAGACTTATGATGAGGGTTTGGTTGACAGTGTGATGGGAAGGTTGAGTTGGGTGCAGACCGAGAGTAGAGTTTGTGTTGATGATTGCAGCTATGTGAGACACTCTCCATCTTACAAACCTGTAAGATGTTGACCATTGTAGCTATGTGAGACTTTCTCTAGCTTAGAAACCTGAGAAAAATCCCCTAAGAAGGGTATGTGGTTCCTATCTAAGACAGAGTTGGAACGTAGAGATGACCTCCTCCATTCAGAGATTTGAGAAGAACTCCAGATGATTATCCCATGGGAAAGGTGATCCATTGATTTGGATGTGCCTTTGGCTGAGCACAAGGTGAACGTGTGAAATCCCAAAGTGATGGGTGCATCATCATGATAACAGAAATGAAGATGATGTATTAGCCTCCTCTTAGCATAAGAGTTGACGATAAACTCCAGATGACTCTCCTGTGTAATGCAATGGGAAAGAAGATCTATTGAGTGGATGTGCATGTGGACGAGCACAGGTGAACGTGTGAAGAAGTGGTTCTTCTGTGTAATGCAGTGAGCCAGAGATATGGACATCCCTAGGGTTGTGCCCCTAGTGGATGAGCACTAGCGGGTGCATCCTATCCCTTGCTATATTGTTCAAGAGTCAGGCCTGCCTGTAATCCTAATTGTAATGTAAAGGGTACAGGTCAGCCCCACCTTAATGTGATTAGTAATAAATGTAAAAGATAATTAATCTGGTTAATATTAATTATAATGTGACTTAGAGAAGTCGGCCCTGTTGTACCAATAGACACATTTGTTGATAGGACAAGTCTAATATAAGTAAAGGAAGATTCCCCATTGTGGAATCATATCCTTCACACAAGTTTGGAAATTTCAACAAGTACATCTTCTTGAGAAAAGTGCACACCTCTCTTGGGTGCTAGTCTTCTAGGGTTTGAGCACCCTATTGTGTGCTAAGTCTTATTGGTGGTGAAGGTATTTCTCTTGAAGAATATAGCAGAGGATTTTGTTGGGTTTTCTTGCCTTATTGAGAAGGGTTTCCTAGGATACTTCTTATGTTCTTGTGCACAGTGTTTCTTCTTGTGATCTTGGTTGCTGCAACATTATTGTTTATGGTTAAGACAAATACAAAATTGGAATGAACTACATGCTTAACCTAGCTTATTGAAAAATCAATAGTTTTTGGTAAGACGAAGCACTTGGACAGGGTGAGTGATCGCAAAAATCATCACAAAGTTCATCGCAGAACTTGTCGCAGACTTGATCGTAGAGGAAAACTTGGTTGGTTTGATTTGTGATGGAAGTCGGTGCTGAAACTTGTTTTGCACACCTTGGAGAGACCAAGTGCAAAGTTCGTTGGGTGAACCAAGCACTTGGGCAAGGCAGATGAACACAGGACTCATCGCACGACTTGTTGCAAAGATAATCGCATAGGTGAACAGTGAAGCGAAATGCAGAGGGCGATCACAAAAGTGATTGCAAAGGAAGTAATTATGGGTTGCAGCAAGGTGAAGCACTTGGGTACGTTGGATGACCTGGGGAAATCTAGAGCAATTTCGCAGAAAGCAGTTGGCTGGGAAGGTTTCCATCATGGTGTCTTTGTGTCATGCATCGTTGAGAACACCAGTTGATTTGAGTTGGTTTGTTGGGATTGCAACCTTTGAACGAGGTAGCTCTTGGTAGAGTTACGGTAGTCGCTTAATAGTAGTATGACTTGACAGTCAGG
>JZKD02S1485170.1:0-10752 GCA_000966675.3 Picea glauca | reverse complement strand
TTTCCAAGTATGCAAGACTCACATGGGGGGAATTTTCTCTTTAAATATAGGAAGACCTTTGACCATGGAGATTTTCTGAAGAAGACTTAGACTCTGAAATGGTAGATGTCCAAATCTTATATGCCAAACCATTGTTTCATTCAGGGTTGATGCACTTTGTGCATATGGTTGAATCAGATTTGCAGTTTTGAGTGTGAGGGGAAACATCTGATTCAGAGTCATATGGATTTCAGAAATCAATTTTCTGCTGGGGGTTTTTTCATATATTTTGCAAGATGCTCCCTCAAAAAGTACCTTATAACCATGTTCAATTAGCTGTACTACACTTAGCAAATTATGTTTCATATCTGGAACATGATAGGCATTGTTTATGTCTTTCTTGACATTCTGTTTAGTAAGAATAGGAATAGTTCCTTTTCCTTGAACTTTGACTAAATAATCATTTCCAAGTGTAATATCAGATGAGATTGAAGAATGAATGCATGAAAGTAATTATTTGTTATCTGTCATGTGATTGTTGCATCCATTGTCCAGCAACCAAAGATCTTTGGGTTGTTCTTCAGTCTTGTGGCATGAGAGAAACATACCTCTTGAGGTTTCTCCCGTATGATTTGACGCATGTGCTCTGCCTGAGAGCTGATTTGTTTGCCTCTTCTTGCATTCAGATTCATAGTGCCCATACTTTTTGCAATAATAGCATTGAATGCTGAATTTCTCATTTGATCTTCTCTCTCTGCCTCTTTGAGGCTGGAAATTCTGATGTGGATTTTGTTGTTGATGTCTTTGACCTAGGAAACTTTGATTCGAATATTGTTGTTTGTTATCTCCACTAGAGTGAGGATTTCTGTGACTGCTCCCTCTTCCTTGGTGATCTCTTCTTCTTCCTCTGCCTCTCTCTCTGCTGAAGGAGAATTGAGTTTTGAAAGCATTGGAGATTGACGCATCTGTGAGATGCAGTCTGGTCTCATGTATCACTAGAGAACCAATTAATTCATCTGTTGAAAAACTTGACAGACCCTTGGATTCAAGGATTGTTGCTACAACCATTTCAAATTTCTTGGGTAAACTTCTGAGGAATTTCTCAACAATGCGTTGATCAATGATGGTTTCATCAGTCAATCTGATCTGGTTCATGATGACCATGACTCTGGTCATGAACTGATCCACATTTTCGGACTCAGTCATCCTTAGAGTCTCGAATTGCATCCTCAAGGTTTGTTGTTTAATTGTTTTGAACCTGTCATTTCCTTGGTAGGAAGATTTAAGGATCTCCGAGGCCTGTTTTGAAGTACCAACGCCTGTGATTTTTTAGAAAATCGAGTCATCCACAGAATTTTGAATCCAAAATTTAGCTTTATTTTATTTGTTTCTCTGAGTTGCCTGAGCAATTTTCTGTTGATTTTTCATGGCAAATAGGTCTGCTAGATCTGGTTCCACATATCCATGATCCACTGGATCCCAACACTCTTGTGCTTGCAAGAAGGATTTCATCCGAAGAGACCAGAACTCATACTTCTTTCCAAGAAGAATCGGACCTTGTGTTGGTCCTAAATTGCTAGACGTTGCCATCTATTAAGGAATTCAGCAAAACAAAAAAAAAAAAATCTTACTTACCTATCTCCTGCGTATAATTTGCAGTGACTTTAGAACTCTACGATCAATATTTCATGAGTTTTTTTTTTTGGCTTTGCGATTCAAACGTCGGGACTTCGTTATACGAGTCCTCCGATATCTTGTCTCTCCAAACTCCAGTCACTGAAACGTCGATTTGCCGATGGTCGAAGAAATCTTATCGGCCTTGAATTTGGCCTTAGTCACCGTGCAATGTTACCCCGCGCCTTGATGTTAAAGCACTATGGGCTTTTTCATTTTTTTTTTCTTTCAATTTGTCGAAATGCCAAGATTTGCCTTTGGACAATTCAACGATCTAGATATTCCTATGATATGATGGTCCAGATCCTATCAGGATTTCGCGATTCATTATTTCGCGTGTTTAGAACTCTTGTCCGAGAGTGTTCGAAACCGCGAACTCCAAAATGCCTATTTGCCGAAATGGCGTTAACTTCAGTTAGCCCCTTGGGATATACCTCTGGTCCACATGACCTCTCCTGATATTACCACAGTCACTTTCAGGGTTTCATGACTCAAACGCATGAGTACTTGGTCTCTCGACTCCCGAAGAGTCGATTTACGAAATTCCAATGGCGATTTCCTTTCGGGACTTTCCCCCAAGTCCTAGATTGTTGCCACGCGTCCCCTTACGATGGACGATCCTCGTTGTTTCGTGATTCCGCGACTTGCGACACCCGATGATAGAAATCCTCTGTCAACTTGAAACCCCGGTAGTCGATATGCTGATGGTTTCCTTGTTGTTCGCCACATGTCCAAATAAATGGACGACTGTGATATTTTCAAGATTTCGCAATTTGCGATGACAGGATTTCATGTATCGGGGTTTTGGAGAGCAGTCTCCTTCGCTCGTCCAACTCCCGATCCCTGATTTTGTGATGGGATAAGATCGACAGTTCACGATATTTCATGATCCAATGGTCCAGAATAGCTTGTGATCTCGCGATTCGCGAATTCTCACGACAATCTTCTGATCTTTACACCTTGCGAGTTAGCGAAATACCAAGATATCGCTGTGTGTTTCTTGATGGATGGTCCAAATGATTTCGTGACTTCGCGACTTCACAAGTCGAAATTTCTCTTGTGCGCTTCAGAGGACTAAACCTCGAGCACTTTCTCGCTGATCCAACGGCTGTCGTTCCTCTACGCAAGATCTAACGGTTGAAATTATTTAACCTTTTTCACACTCTCCTTGTCCCTTCTGAACTGGTTTCCCAGTCTAGATCCGTTCACAGGACGAATCTTACGGCCTCAATGGCTGTTCTTTGCACATAAGATGTGTTCTTTTCTCCTGTGGAAGAAAGATTCGTGAATCTTTCAAAGATTTGAAATAATTTCACAATTTCTTTGTTCTCTGCTTCAATCTTTGACAAATTTGAGCGATTTCCAAAAATATTTAAACGATGCTGCCTTCTGCAACAATCTTTCATAGATTTGCACGAATTCCGTGAAATCTTCAACATTTCTTCCTTCTAAAGCTCTTCTTTGTGAATCTTTGATGATTCTTGAAAAAATACAAGAATATTTAAAGTTTCTTCTTCTGCACTCTCTTCTCAGTCTCTGCTTCCTCGATCTTTCAAGTGTTGTATGCTCTGCGACCTCGCGTGAGCTTCTTACGCTGATCTTTTGAGCGTATAAGCGGACAACTTCCTCGTGGAAATTTCCTGTGAGGATCTTTCAAGAGTTTGATAGACAACTCTCCAAGCCTTGTGAAAATTTTGTGTCGAATTACTCTCAAGATCCGTGAAAGCTCTGCGTTATTTGAGGATCATGTTGCTCTCCAACCTGTGTGAAGAGACTTACTACTGTAGCTCTGATACCACGATAAATTGTGAAGCAAGAAATGCAGAGAGAAAAGAATAGAACAAAAAACAGTATATTAGAATATATGAGGAAGAGTACAAAACGAGTACATGAAGAAGTTCATGAAGGAGATAGTGAAGGAGTACTATGCAATGGGAAATAGCTGAGCTAAATAAGCTCAAGCAAATCAAGAATAGAAAGTACAACTGACCAGGACAGCTGACAGTGTACAGTCAGCCTGTTGAGGTTACATTATATTTAACATTATAGATATCTAATTTTTTTTGGAGAGGTAGCAAAATCAAACATAGTTTATTTGTTAATAAACAGTGAAGACAACCATCACTGCATATGCATGTTATTTGTTAATGTGAACTGACTCATTACCATTGTTCAAAAAAAACACATCATCTCAAATAACTAATTGATGATGGGTGATCTGTAACCTGATTTAGTTAAGTCAAAGGAAAATTAACTCTAACTAATAAAAAAAATTATAAATTTTCAAATTCAACAAAATTCAACTACCATATCATATACATTACAATATAATATAATATAATATATTATAATATATATATTTGTTACAATAAAAAAAATAGAAATAATCATTCCATAAAATTGGAGACTTTAATAATCAAGTTAATAAATATAAACNTCAAATTCAACAAAATTCAACTACCATATCATATACATTACAATATAATATAATATAATATATTATAATATATATATTTGTTACAATAAAAAAACATAGAAATAATCATTCCATAAAATTGGAGAGTTTAATAATCAAGTTAATAAATATAAATTTAGTTAGAAATAAAATTTATTAAATTTTAATGAAAGTCAATATATATTATCTATTAGAAATAATTTATATTCATTAAAATATCAATATTGATTTGGAAAATAGATGTAATTTTTTTAAAAGCGAGATAGTATTAATGTTATTATAGCACAAAATAGAGTACAACCAAATTTCTATATGGAGTTTCTTTTATTTTTTGTGAGCTAGAAAATATTTCAAGCTTTTTAATAGTCTATATTTTTGTTTTACTAGCCTAGTAAAAACATAAAAGAGAGCAAATAACATGGCAATGAGGAGGTCATTGTAGCTCCTCCGCCTTTATGACAAAGAAAAACAATGTTATTTAACCGTCTCACCCATATCCCTTCATTGTGTTGTTGTAGTTCTCTACAAATCTATTCACAACCACGTTTGAATCAAACCTAGGGTGTTGAGCCTCGACATGAATCCACCGCATTTTCCATTCTTTGCATAGCCATAAAATTACCATTTTTAGAAATGAATATGGATTTGAAAAGCCTAAGCCTTGTATTTTCCATAATTACGGGTGGTCTCGACAATGTGCTTATGTCATGCTTTAAATTATAAATCAGATGAGTGAACTTGACACACTATAAGGAAAAAACTCCTAGAGGAGGTTTTTTTGACATGTAATGTACTCCAAATTTATCAAATTAAAAAAAAAAAGGTGCATTAAACTCCTTGACTCTTCACTATTTGTTCCACATAACTTTATTATCGTCTCTTAGTAACAATAAGGTTAGCATTACTCACTGCATCTATTTAGAGACTATAGTATATATCTACCAAAACATTGATATAATTCTTATCTTTAAATATCTATATAAATTTCTATCAAAGAACCCAACTTTATTTAAATTCAACACGTTTCCACTTTGTAACCTTTAAGTAAAACTTATCAATTACTCCTATATATATCTCCCCATATATTGAAACTTTAGTATGTACCATTATGCATGTGTAAGGATTACTAATTTTCGCATACTATATAATCTTTACACTCTGTCTCTATATATATATTACGCACATGTATATAGGTATAGTAGGTCATAAGGGTTAATTAGCATTATCCTTAAATCATATGGTATAACATGATAGTCACTACACAAAACCCATCACAAAAATCCAACATATATATAGTTGTTCGAATTTACAAATAATACGAATCTTACCTTTGTAATATACCACAAATATCAAAATTCGTTAGCATTGTGTTAACATGATATCCAACCAAATGTAATACAAACCAAAGCATAAATAACTAGTTACTCAGCGCACGAGAGATCTCGATATCGTGGGTGGTTACAAGGATTGTTCTCCCAACGAAAAAGTGACAGGTCATATACCTTAACGCATATGTTCTATATACTTATGCCATCAAGAACCCGATACTGAACAATGTGAAAACCTTATATGACTTACTGACATAAAAGACCCCACCATTAACATGGCTACCAAATGCATTCAAAACTAGGTTATGTCACTAAGTCGTCTAGGGTTTTCAAACTATTCGGTATCGGGTTCTTGGTGGCGTAAGTAGAGAGAAAATATGTGTTAAGGTATATGACCTATCACTTTTTTGTTGGGATAATAATCCTTGTAACTCACCACGATAACAAGATCTCTCATGCGCTAAGTAACTAGTTCTTTACGCTTTGTCTTTTATTACATTTGGATGGATATCATGTTAAAAAAATGCTAACGAATTTCGATATTTGTGGTATATTACAGAGGTAAGATTCGTATTATTTGTAAATTCAAACATGTTGGATTTTTGTTTTGGGTTTTGTGTAGTGACTATCATGTTATACCATACGATTTAAGGATAATTCTAATTAACCCTTATGGCCTACTATACCTATATACATGTGGGTATGAAATATATATATATATATATATATATATATAATTAATGAATAAAGATTATATAGTACTAGAAAACCAATAATCTTTACACATATGTATAATGGTACATAGTAAAGGTCCCATATATGGGGAGATATATATAGAAGTAATTAATAAGTTTTACTTAAAGGGTACAAAGTGGAAATGTGATGAGTTTACATAAAGTTGGGGTCTTTGATAACAACTTATATAGACGTGTAAAGATAAGAATTATATCAATGCTTTGGTAGATATATACTATAGTCTCTAAATAGATGTAGTGAGTAACGATAACCTTAGTGTTACCAAGAGACGATAATAAAGTTATGTGGAACAAACAGTGAAGAGTCAAGGAGTTTAATGCACCTAACAATTTGTTTTTTGAATTTGATAAGTTTGGGGTACATTACAGGACACCCCTATAAAAATATCCCAAAAATCCATTTATAGCATATGATACTAGCAGAGGTGAGCGAGCGAAGGTTTTAGAGGATCTTTTTATGCCAATGATTTTATAAGTACATAATGAACTGGTGCATTTTATACAATAGACGCATCGATGCCCTGATAATTAGCATGTCGTAGCATGGTTATTTCAAATAAAGAAAAATATTATCCAATGCACTACGAAAGTAATGATGCACCGTAATAACGTTCTTTAGAAAAGTTTTGGTGTGAAATGTAGCACTCGAAGCATCGATTCGCTATTAGTAGAGAACACGATTATATGGTTGAATAAAAAAATTTATGTACTAATGTGGGATTGTGTCAAAAAATATATTCCGGTGCACTCCATTGTATCATGTGCATGGTGCAGACCAGTGCTCCAATATGGAGCGTCGTGTGAGGATTAATTTCCAAATTTATGTTTTGATCTATCTAAAAAGGAGCACACTTGAGCATCTATTATTATACAACACTCTGTCATTCTTAAACAAATTCTTTTTTACCATTCTAGTTTTTCAAAAATTGTACGACGGTGTGCAAGGTAGTTGTAAACTCACTAGTGCGCACACATTCCCAAAAACACGCGCACAATGCTAGGGCTATTTTTATTTTTTTAAATATAACTCGTCCACTCATTAAATATGTATGCTCCGATGTAGTTGTTCATTGGGTGCATGAGAACAGGGTTTTATAAAAAAAATTACGGATGGTAAAAAATTTTTTTACCATTACCAATGTTGTAGAGCTCAAAAGAATCAGTGCAAACTTTTCCTATATGAAGCACCCATCTATCAGTGCTTTCCTTGATTACCTTTCTTTTCCTTTGTTTCTTGGTGTGTGAATTTTGAATTTTTCCAAATGGTGGGCAAATTTAGTTTTTTTTAGTACATCGCAACCATGCCTCCCTGACGACAAAATGTCCAGCTATTGTCCTTGTTTCTTCATAACTTAAGTTTTCATGAGATTAAAATATAAAATTGAATGAAATTTTACGTGTAAGAAAAAAAACTAAAGAAATTGTGTGGTGCATTTGAAGTGCTTGGCTTGTACCACCTAGAGTGCCAGTTGTAAATTCACAAGGCACACCACATACCTTGTTACCTTTTTCAGTGGTGTGTTGGTAAACATAAACACACTAATGCATTGGTTTAATGATGCATGAAAGAAAATCGCATAAGTGGTGGGGCGGTGCGTCAAAGTACATATAACACACCAGGTTGTTAAAGTACATGGTGCATAGCCCTTATCAAATATATTTTTACGTAGTGAATTGGTAAATGTGTTCACCCAGGATTTCATGTTTACCAAACACACTTTTGGGAAATGTAACATTGTGTTGCGGTGCACCTCGTAATTGTTTTGGTGGCACCATATGTGGTGCGATTGTAATGACTAGAATGCACTATAAAAAGTTCTGTACTCAAAAATTTGGAAAATTTTGTGTGATGGTGCATCGATGTTCATTACATGCAGCAGTGTGTGTAGTGAATGTGTACACACCATTGTTTTGCTAATTTTTAAATAATTGTTTACGTACGTTAATATTTTAATTTGTTTTTTGGTTTAAGCAGTGCGTAGGATAAATGTAACGTACCAAGGGGTATGAGTTGTAGTGTAGCGCCCCAGTGCGATACTTTTTTTCAAAACACCGCATAACATAGTACACCATATTTTGTTTGGTGCATTAGTTTACAATGACACACCGGGCACGATGCTCACAGTATGTATATGCACACTGCCAATGGTGCGTGACTGCTTTTTGGTCACACTGTTAATGCAATTAACTTATTTTTTGAAGGAAGTTATTTTTTGGTATTTATAGATAAATTTATCATTCAATATATATATATATTTTTATGTTTTATGTATGAACGAGGTTGATGTATTTCATATGTTAATCATGCAAATACATGAGCAGAAAGAGTAGCAATAGTATCAGGAGTAGAGGGTGGACCTGTACAATGTTGTACGAGAATGAGAGATGAGGGAGAGGGAGAGGAATTTGTACACTCACCCTATTACTACAGCGACTCATAAACTCTTGAGGGATGAAGGCCTTCTTAAGTACTACGAGGAGGACACATCCCTTAAGGGGAGCTCTAGGTTGTTGGTGAATCTGATTCGTTGATGGGATGTTCATCGACATGCTTTCCATGTGGGTCTGAATCAGTGGTACCATCTGATTGTGGAGGATATTTACTTTATCACTGGGTTATCGATGAGAGGGGAGGATTTTCCCCAGTTCCTAGATGTCCAAGTAGGTGTTTCCGCTGAGAGTTATCCCATGTACTCTCAATGATACATTAGGGTTGATGTACTATCCCCAACTAATTTTCAGGTGTCTAGTGGACAACTGAAAATTTCCTCTTTCGGTGCGTAGGAGGTTATGTTCCTCTCACTCTTAGTGACTACCATATCCCTCTTTACTAGTGATGGGAAGAAAATTAGTTGTCGTCTTATGTATTATGTTGATTCCTTCATTCGAGGACCATGGTGTAATAGATGCTATGTCATTTTTTTTGGTATTTTTGTATAGTGCTCAACAAATGTCGTGCTATGATACATGGGAGGTCGAACTTCCCATTTGCCTCAGAGTTGTTTTTCTTATTTTTTGAGAGGTTTTCAGAGATGATGACAACCTTTTTCTGTCATCCTACTAGGTTGAGGATTCATGTGAGGATGCACATGTAGGGGGATATGATGGATAAGAGGGACTACCTAGAGTTTTCACCTAGGTTTTTGCTAGATGCAGTGGGGCTACTAGGAAATGTGACAGATCACATGTTCATCATGCTGTCATGTCCTTACATGGGTTTGGATAGGAGAGGATGTCCAAACATCCTCTTCACACTAGATGATCCAGAAGATGATAGAGGTAATATTATTGTTTTGTTTAAATTAATATAGTTTCATTTTATTGTCTTACTTAATTACAATAAAATTGATTCTAACATGTTCTTTAACTTGCTTTATTAAAGTGTTTAATGAATTAACTGTGTAATTATTGTTATGTACTATATATTTTGCAGATATTGGCACTTTCATTGGGGATGTGCCTCCTTTTCTAGCATATGACGATGATGAGATGATTCGTGTGTCCACGGTGAGTCACGGTCCTCAGGTAGAGATACCTAACGACATGCATTGTAGACCCGATACCATATTCAAGTTCGAGTTGGGTGTATGACTCTCTATAGTTTTGACTGAGGTGGGAGTCTAACCTGTCTTCTTGCAATATATCATGGCATATCCTATGCTCTTGTAGATTTGGAGAGATATTCCACATGACTTGATGCCTCTTATGCTTCATATCGTCTGATATTATAGGATACTAGCAACGACGAGGGCTCCCAATGATATGCACAACTCTTCTTCCAGTATGGCATGTTCATCTAGTACTCCATCGATTATTGAGGGTGACCGTGATCATCCTTCTCAACATCCTCCTCCTCCTCCTTGACCTCACCCATATCATGAGGAGGAAACACATATTCATCCTCCTCCTCTTTCACCTCATCTAAATGAGCATTCTAAACCATAGACACCTCTGGGTTTTTCCCTTTGAATAACAAATCTTGTCAATTTATTCATGTAACTCTCTAAAAAAAAATCCAACAATAAGAGACCACCCCAACTAATTCAACCTTATCTATTAGTTGAATTAGAATATGAACCCACAAGTCCATGAAACTCGAGGGTAGTTCCTTCTCAAACATACAATCAATCTCAGCTATCTCTTGGTGCCATCATGGAATGTTATCCATATGAATATTCTTTGATTTGATCCAACATACAAATGCAGATAATTTATATATAGAAGGCCTTAGGTCATGGGAGAATTCATGGTTCACACACCCACGCATGAGAAGAGGATAATTACACTATAAAGTAAACATATAAAAATCTAATTTTGTTTTATCCAATGGAATAAAAATAAAAATTACAAATAATAAAATCATATTTTTGACATACATCATACCTTTAGAAGGTTCAAATGGTCATGTGATTTGAACCTCGAAAAATTGTCTTGACGCTTAGTGAAGCAACATCGTAAGGAATACCCATATAAAGAAGGCACCTTCACACCCAATATAACTTCTTTTTCCAAAGAAAAATCTTCTTTCTTCAAAATCCATGGGATATCACCCTCTTTGAAA
>JZKD02S1485159.1:0-10752 GCA_000966675.3 Picea glauca | reverse complement strand
TTTTTATCTTCAGGGATCTTGTTCAGTATTTTATTGAATTTGAGATTGAAATATCTTATTCTCTCATTTTTCTTCAGAAAAATTTGGGTGAAATTAGTGATAAGGGTATGATATGTGATTGGGGTAGTGAACATACTCATAAACATAGCTTCAAGTTCATCAATTGAGTCGATCGATCTTGTGGGAAATGTGGTGCACCTTTCATAATATTAGCCCAATAAAGTTTGGAGAAACAACCTTACCATTACATCATCATGTTCAACAAGATGAAAATCACAAACATCAAAAAACAAATCAATATGTATTTTAGCATCAATAGTTCCATCTCCTAAAAATGTCTTCAAAGTACCTTTAGGAAGAAGAGGTAGCTCATGTTGTTCACCTCATAGGTCGAGGGGAGGGTCTCCTATTCTTCTCAAATTTCTGAATATTTGCCTTTCTTCATGTCTCTTTTCCTCTCATCTTTCTTCTCTCCTTTCTTTGTGTCTTTCCTCTCATCCTTCTTCATGTGTTTCTTCTTGTCTTTATTCTCTATCAGCCATGTCTGGAAGTTCATTATTTTCTTCAGAAGTATGCCTCTCAACTTCTGAGGTATGCAGTAGCTTGATTTTTCTTCTAAGGATTGGTCCTTTGTATTTGTCCAAATTCAATTCCTGCCTTTCTCTTGGGATCATCTTTCGTTTATCTAGTCTTGTCTTTAGTCTCTTCTCTTTCTTCAGATAATTTCTCTTTCTTATTCTTGAACTAGTGTATCCCATGATCTTTCTAGTTCTTCTCTTGTTCGAGTAGTTTTTAGCACAATATTGTATAACTAATGAAGAGTTATTCGTTGATTATTAAATCCAATCTCTAATTAGTGATGGTTATCCCGAGGAAAAGTCATATAATTTTAGAGTATAGAACTAGATATTAAATCTTCAATTATGTTCCCCAGTATGGTTGCCAGAAATGTTGACGCTTGAATCCATCAAGGATTGAAACAAAAACCTCAGGAGGATATGAATCCTCCTTCGTTTTTATAGAGGTGGTACTCCTCTTTAGCTTATGATATTCTTAATAACTTCGGATCAAGAAATAGTATAGGACCTTAAGATAGTCCAATATTTTATGCTCAAAGAAAGATCAAAATGATGAAAAGTAAAAATATTTATAAAAGAGCATTCCTAAGAAATGGACCAGGAATCTCACACATCACACATTACAGAAACTAAACAAAATTTCCTCACATCCATCATAGTGAAAATAAATATTTCTGATCACATCAAAATAAAATAAAATGATCCGTACACATGAGAGAACGTTTATAGAGTAAATGCTTGTATAGATAAAAATAATATTATGATAGATCAATTTAAAATACTTTATAATCAAAACTCAGAGTTATAAAATACATTCAAAACTGATCTTGAATTAGTTCTTTGTGATTTCTCAAAAACAATAATGTTTGTTACAATGATTTGAAATTAAAGGCGTTTGTCCATAGGATTGGGATTGGGGCTCCCGCAGACCATAAAGCAAACATATACAAGAAGGTAGAATGTAGAAGGAAGAAAGTAGGCGGATGTCGAACAACAGGATCTGGAAAGAAGACAAAGAGAAAGTTATCAACATTCAATTATATTTTTCTATTTAAAGAAGAAGAATAACTAGATGAAAACTGATAAAGAAATAAGCATGTGATCAACACGAAGTTACTATGATGGTATCTCTTGTTTTCATTTTCTTGTTGTTGTTTGTTTTATACTCTTGCTGGTTGTAGTTTGATTATTGATCATAACTACCTCTGCTGGAATTTCAGATATTTTTGTGATTGAGTTATTCAACCATTCTTGGATAAATTCCCTTAATGGGGCAACAATTACTGTTTTATTTTTATTTTAACATTAAATAACTCCTTTTGAATTTATCTAAGATCAATAGATAAATTTTGTAATATATTTTCAATATCTTCATTTTTATTTGTGTACTCAACAAACCAGTTGTCAATGTCTTCATGTGTAAATTCAATCATATTATCAAACTTTTCAGCTGTTGTCCTTTTTAATTCTTCAATTTTCTCTTCAAAATGTTGTTGATTCATGAACATAGAATTTGGAAGCTATTTAGGGTCCGAGACTTCAACAGTGGTTCCAGCGATATCTAAATCAAAGATGTTTTAATATGATTCATTATTCCTTATTGATAAATCAAACAATTGAGTTATCAAACCCTTTAACACATGAATTATTTCCATCCAGCAGGATTTTAATTGTTTGATGCGGCTCAAAGAATATATATTTTCTTGCTTTCTTGTTTGCTCTGTCATTACAAAAAATTTCATTGCAAACATCACAACTCCCTCTGTGTAAAACCATTCATCATTTTTCAAATATTAATTCAAGTAATCCATGGTATTCTGAATTCTTAAACAAAGAGAAGTAAAACCCTTTGCCATATCCCACAACTCTACAATCAATGACATCCTTTTCTTAATATTTTCTTCAATGAAATGTCTGGTGGCAACAATTAAATTGGAAATTCCTTTGACCCTTGCAGTTGATTCTGGGTTTTCTTGAAGATCTTTTCCAAGACGAATCATAACAACAAGAGAAGACATAATAGGTGGAGGCATGAGGGTTGCCTCCAATTATTTAATTCTTTCTTTTAGCTGAGCATTATTTTCCTTCATATGTACAATTGAAACATCAAGTGAATCCCTTGTAACTTTATGAATAGATGATAATTTAGAAGGTAACATATCTCGAGTATCAATGGTAGACCATAGTTTCCCTCTCTTAGTCTTTGTAGTTCTCTCAAAAACTAATTTCTTAGATTCTTTATCAAAAGACGAATTTTGTATAAAAAATGTTTCTTCATTAGAAAATGTATCTTCCTAGATCATGACCGACGAAAGATGTTGTACATTTTCTCTAGATGATACTTCTACATTTGGGAAAATAATATTTTCAATGTCTACATCCAAATCCATGTTATCCAATAACAAATCATCTTCTGGAGCATGTGTTTCATCCCCTTCTTGCTATGAAATAGTCCTTTTTCTTTTGAATTTTAATTTATGGGGATTCTCCATATTCCATTTAGGAGGGTTCCTCTCTTCATCATCTCCTGAGTTATTTCTATGCATTTTTCTTTTGTGGGATGTCCTTGGTTGAGGATTTGCCTTTGGTAAGGCACTTATTTGAGAGACAATTGGTGACTGGAAATTATTCTCACTCGATGGTTTACCTCTTTCTTTATGGTGTTATGTAGTACTTATAATAGTCTCTATATCTCTAGAATATCTATCGACTTCTTGATTATTTGGATCGTGGCTGTCATTTTCTTCTTTTTCATTGACAGATGAATTTATAAGTGCAGGGCTGAGCCTAACTGAAAGAAAATGATTATAAAAAATATTATTATGGTTGAAAACATTTATTTACTTGGTGAATCTCATGGCATAATGATCGAAACAAGAAGCATATTCGTCTATTTTGGAAATTCTTCGGAGATGAATTTCACCAACTTTCCATGGGAGAGGTATGCATTGAGTTTTTTCTTTTTTCAGAGAAAGTATGGAACCAAAATTTATATTGTCTGGCTATCTCAATGATAAAAAATTTATTAGATATATATTAAGGAAGGAAAATAGGTTTTTTGATAGAGAAGAAAACCCTGATGATATTGTAATTTTCCATTTTATCAAGAACTCCTTTTCCCTTCAGAAAATCCATTACTTCCAATGATAGTCGTGAAGTGTCTTCCCCAAATAATTTTTTTTTGTGTTTAGACACAAAATCAAAATATAAATCATAGAAATGATGGGTGACTCTCTTCCTCCATAGATCTTGGTACCACATAGTCACAGGGTCCACCTTTATTTTCACTCTACGGGCAATGTTTAAACCCTCAAAGGTATGACAATATGTGATAACAAATATCAAATAAGACAACATATAAAACTTTTTATCAGTCTTGAAATTAGTCAACAATGCAGTGATTTCATTCGAAATAATCTTCACCTAGTTGAAGATAACATTTTTATGAACCACAAAATGTAGTATATATAATGCTAGTTGGGGAATAGTTTCTGTAGAATCCTAGCCAATAATCCGAGTAAATAACCCGCCAATTTCCTTATAAGGATTTTTTAAAGAACTTACCTAAATTATGGATATATCTTCATTCATTGATGTAGGGTCATGAAAATACTCTTGAATAATCTCTATTCTATTGTTCTTGCTTTTTAGGAAATTTCTAGCTTCATCCCCTTTATATACCAAGTTCGACTCTAGAAATTTCAGTATCTCTCTAAATATTGAAGGTGCCAATGAAATAAGAGAACTAATTTTCAACATGATGACCCTTCTATTTGGAATAAGCTTATCGACACACGAGGTAACAATATCCTTTCATTCAAAAACTCCTGGAACACATCGCGCGAGAACTATTCCTGAGGTCCACACTTTGTTGTTCTCTTTACCCAAAAAATTTGAATAATACCAGTAGGAGCGGGACAAATGATTATTCTAGTTTTCTCTTGAGAAAATATTCAAAGTATCCCCACAAAACAACTATTTTTTCATGGTTGTCTTTGCAGAGCTTGCCAAATTTTCTTGAAATATTTCTTTGCACAGTAAAATGATTTTGAGTTAGATTTATTTTTACGGAAGCATTAACTCAAAATAAATATCACTAGCCTCGGTATAAGCATCATTAATTGATGACCACTTCAAAAATAAATTATTCGTTGAGTCCGTAGGGATAACAATAAATGTGTCATTGAAAAATGTCAAGGGACAACTAATGGCAGAGAATCGGGGTGGGGGACTAGTATGATGAGGCAGGTCCACAAGTCCGAAAGTCCACGAGTCCAAAAGTCTGAATGTATGAAATGAATACGTGTTGGAAAATTTCGGGCGATCAGTGGAGAGAGTGGAGGTGCATCACATAGGTCTGTAAGTATGAAAGTACAAAAGTCTGTGGTGTAAAAACAATCTAGGTGTTGGACGGACTTATACATGGGTGAATGGAAGATAATACAAGTGTGAAGGTCCATGAGTCTGAAAGTCTATGAACATAAATAAACGACCAAGTATGGTAGTCTTATCAAAACCAAGAAAGGGAAAAAAAAGAGAAAAAAGAAAAGGGTAAAAGGAAAGTATAGATGGGGGAGAAGAAGAGGTAAGAAAAGAAACAAGAAAAATAGAAATAGGGGGGAAACACAAAAGGGGTTCAACAAAACCCTGTGAAAATAAGGAATACTAAATATCTTTGGGTAGTTCCTTAAAGTCCCCTTCCAAAAATAAAAGTAAATCATTTGAAAATATAGTTTTTGGGACATGGGGTTTGGATATTGATCTCAAAGGAATTGAAACTATAAATGACTTCTCACACAACCTCTCTAGAGTTAAAAACCCAAACCCCGCTCCCTTGATTCCTCTTCCCATGATAAAGGAGATTTGAGTGGATAGAAATTCCCTAATTGATTCCTCTACAAATTTGAATGTAGATCTAGAAGATATTGATACCTTTAGAGACTCATCTCCAAAGGAAACCTTAAAGTATAATATTATATTAAGGAGCAAGGGAACTCTTGATTTCCCTAGGAAGGTGGGAGGTGTTTGGGCTTTTTGGATGAATGTGGATGAAAAGGTCATCATAGGAGAAGGAAATCCCTAATGTCTCTGGCTCAAAAGAAAGCATCCTCATAAATTAAAGTGGAAAATGTCTATCCTTGATAGGGGCCCTTAGAAAAAATTTCCCCAAAAAGGGTTCAAAATGATTTTCACGACACTAAATAATAGAGGGATGGCCAACCCCTTGAAAAAACTAGCCCTAGAAATATTGGTAGAGGTTACAAATCCTTCTATCGTTCTTTTGCAAGAAATTATGATTGATGGGGAGAAAACTTCTTAGGAAATTTAAAAAATTCTAGGTAGCTAGGAATTTACTTTCATTGATTCTATTGGAAGGTTGGGGGGGATTACTAGTTGGAAGAAATGCACTTTTAATTTTGGCAAATCCTAAGATTTTACAATATTTCTAAGGACTATTATGTTCTCTCTGGATCCTGGGAAATAAATTACTCTATTGAATGTATATGGACGATTTATGGATAGAATAGAGTAATGAGATAAGTTATTCCACATGGATATGCTACAATATAGGTTATTTGTGGGGGGGTGGTACTTAAACTTTATTTTCGAAGCCTCAAAGGTATGAGGACCAATTGAATAAGTGGACTATCTTTCTAGTTATTTTATTAACAAGTTCGAAGAAGTAGGACTATTGAATGTTGAGCCTACCAAATTATCTCCAACCTGGAGGAAGAAGAGACTATGATAGTTTCACATTTCAAAGAGGCTTGATCAATTCTTGATTTCTGAATCTTTCCTTGATGGTGAGATATTCTAACCACAACCCAGTCATATTGAAAATAGGCCTTGTCCAAGAGAAGCTTGCTAGTCCTTTCAAGATGAATCTTGAATCAATAATAGATGAGGATTTTATAATCAATATTAAAGAGGTATTGGAGCCTTACAATGGATATTTAAGAGAGTCTACTTCTATATATTTCCACCAAAATTTGAAAAAATCAGAGAGGTAGCTATGCAATGGGCCAAAGTAAAGAAGCAAAAGGATGATACAACCCGTAAGGAGGTGGAGGAAGCCTTGGAATTTCAGTAAAACAATGAAGGATTTTGTTTCTAAGTAAGGAATATAAATAAGAGGTTAAATAATTGGAAGACAAAAAGAGACAAATCCTCCTACAAAAAGAGAAAGAATGGATTCTTAAAAGTGTAGCTTTATGGCTCTAGGAAGGAGATGAAAATGCATTTTTTTGATAGAAACACCAACTATAGGTGGAATATCAATTTATTATGGAGAATAGAAAAGGAACATGGCACATGGGCACTAAAATTCAAGGATATTGATATAGAAGGAGTAAATTACTTGTCATCCCTATTCAAGGAAGATTCTCATTCCATTATAGAAGAGGTAATTAAATTGTCAAATTCCTTTCCAAGTTTTGTCAATCTTGAAGACACTAATGCTTTGATGGATGCTTTTACACAACCTTTCTTGCTCTTATTCCTTAGGATGACAATCCAACATCCTTTGGGAAATTCAAGGAAATATCCTTATGAAATTGTATATACAAAATCATCTCCAAGGTAATTGCAAGAAGATTAAAAAGGATCCTATTAGGGAAAAACTATAATCCCTAATAGGATCCTTATATAGAGTGATTGAAATGATAATAAACCTACAAAAACCAATGTTGGAGTTACTTCAAACACACCTAGGATTTATTTTTCCTAAGGATTTTCCTTTTTTATTAGTCATAATTAGTCATTATCCAGTCTCTTGTATTTTAGGAGAGAATATTCCCCCTGGAGAATGTTCTCTTTCAATTGACACTTCAGTTTGACTAGTTTAGTTGAGTTTAGATATTGCATTGGGATCATCACCATGCTAATTAGACCTTGCCTTGGGATCATCACTAAACTAGCACATTAGCCTTGATTTCTTGAGTTAACTCCTCACTACTCTCTGTTCAGTCAGTTAACTTAAGACTAGTTGACTAGTTAACTCAGCTAGGTGGCAATTCACTCCCGTAACTGCCTGAGAGACTAGACTAGGTGGCAGTTCACTCCCATAAATGTTGGTGTGTGTCTAGATAACTCTATACCACCACTATGGTGCATTGGTTCACCTCCATTTCTAACTCATTGAGCTATACAAAGTATATCATGTGTAAATTATTCATTAGTCACAACGGTTAATGAGAATTCTTTCATTCTTTCTCTCCTTCTTCTTCTTTCTCCAATTCTCTCCGCAAATGTGTGTATTATTGTTTATATAGATCTATTATGTGCAGGTTCAACACATTTACATGGTATCAGAGCCGAAGGACTGCTAAGAAAAAGCTACACCAAAATGTTTTGTAGGTACAAAAGATTGAAGACAGCGGAAAGATGGAATTCCAAAAATAATTCATTCTTACACCTTACAACTATTTTGCATGGAAGGAGAAAATATCCATACAGCTATGATCCAGAGGGTTGTACAGGTTAACCATGAATATAGATATAGATCCAACATCAGCCATAGAAAAATCCAAGTACTTAAATCGCATGGATGAGGCACTCAGAACAATTTGTAGTCTTATTTCTCTCGATCTCCTTTTTCATATATCTTCCTGTAAGACTCCCAATGAAGCCTGGACCATATTGGAAGGGATCTTTGGAAAACATGATGAGATGAGGGGACACATTATGGAGGTGGAACTGCTTACATTGGATCCAAAAAGCTTCAAGAATATCTAATATTTCTTTCCAAAATTCAAGGATTTACTGTCGCAACTCGAAGCTTGTGGGGTTGAAAAATTGAAGGAGGAGAAACAAATGGTTTTCACCATTCTCTCCAAGATTGGTCATGAATTCTATGTATTTGTATCTACATTCCATACTGTCAGATTCACCTCTAGAGCCATCTAGAAGATGCCTTTTCTAGAGGACTTTATCAAATCCATGACACAAGAGCAAACCAAGATCATCAACATGGGCACAATCAAAGGCCCAGGGGCGCATGCACTCATTGTGCATGATGGAAGCCACAAATATCAGAAATATAAATCTAAATATAAACATAAATATCATGCACATTCGAAGAAGGAAGGGTACACAAAACCTTTCATCGATACCTCTGGGTCCAAAGGAGAAAAAGGAAGAAAAGGGGAGAAATGCACATACTATCACAAAGGATTCCATTTGAAATCCACATGCATGTAAAAAATTATATATTTGATGTCTCAAATACTTCAGAAAAACAACCTTGGAGATCACATCCCTAAGGGTGCAAAGAAGCAGAATCCAGAAGATCTGAATTCCAAGAAAGCCAATTCTAGCCATGCCTTGATTGCAATCAACTCCTCTCCCGATGCTTAGATCGTAGATTCAGGAGAATCACATCACATGGTTACATTAGAAGTAGCCTATTCGTCTTTGGATGAATGCAAAGGCCCTCCTATTCTAATGGGGGACAACTCTTTTGTTGAAGTCACCGGCAAAGGAAGGCTTGAGATCACCAAAAAAAATTTTGAGAATGTGTTGCATGTTCCCAAGCTTTATGTCAACCTTCTCTCTGTGTATCAGATGAAGAATTCCGGGATTGGAAAGAAATTCATATTCACACCAAATTCTGTGGACATCTATGACATGCAAACCAACTCCAGGGTTGCTACCGGTGAGGTAAATCATCAGTCTAGATTGTATACATTTTTTAAATTCATTGAACCTGATTATGCTTTACTGCTTACTCATGCTGATGAAAGTAGTAGGATATGGCAAAAAAGGTTTGGACATTTGAATTTTAGATACATGCAACAACTTAGAAAGAAAATATTAGTTGATGGTCTACCAGACATCCATTTCTCCAAGGGAGTATGTGAGGGATGTGTTCTCCGAAAACAACCTCAAGAGAAATTCGACAAGGGAAAGTCTCAACGAGCTTCCAAACCTTTAGATCTGATCCACAATGATATCATGGGTCCTTTTCCGCATCCATAGATCAAAAAATTGAGGTTTGTTCTCATTCTTTTTGACGATTTCTCACGTTTTACATGGATCGACTTTCTTAGGCACAAATTTGAGGTCTTTCAATACCTCAAAGATTTCAAAGATTTGGTTGAGACACAGTCTGGAAAGAGGATCAAATTCCTCTGAACTGATAACGGGGGAAATTATGTGAATCATGAGATCCATAATCTTTTCCATGAGGCAGGGATTCAGTTGCAACACACAGTTCCCTATACTCCACAACAAAATGGAGTTGCTGAGAAGAAAAATAGATCTCTAAAGGAGATGTCATCTTGGATGTTGCATGCAAAGGGATGAAGCACTTAACTATACACCATACATCCAAAATATATCTCCCCATAGATCTATCAAGGATAATACCCCCTATGAGGCTTGGAGCGGCCTCAAACCAGAAGTGACCCACTTCCGCATTTTTGGTTCACGTGCATGGGCCCAGATTCCCTCTAAAAAGAGGAAGGCACTTGATCCATAGAGCATTGAGTGCATTTTTGTTGGATACCTTGATGGTGTGAAGGGATATCAACTTATTGATATTTCCTTGGATCGACTCATCATTGAGCATAGTGTCCAATTCGAGGAAAGTGTCTTGCATGTACCTCAACAACCGTATGCAGAGATCTTCACTCTTCCACCTGTTCGATATGATGAGCATGCACATGCCGAATATTCTTCAGATGAGAGTTGTGATTTAGAGGAATCAGATGATTCAGATTCAGATTCAGAGTCAGTGCATTCATATGCACAGTCAAAGCATCCAGATACAAATGCAGAGCCAAAGCAGAGGCCAAAGTGGGCACAAACTACTCTTCCGGATGTAGGGGTTCTCGTTGGCGATCCAGTCGATACTAGGAGGAATCGATCTGATTTTGAGGAGCCTCCTATTTCACTCACTGCCACTGAACCATTGCCTTCTAAGCATCTTTTCTTGGTTCATTCTTCAAATCCATAGTATTATGGCGAGGCTGCTAGAAATCCCTTTTGGGAATCTGCCATGCAGGAGGAGTACAACTCCCTCCTCGAGAACCAGCCTTGGGATCTGGTTCCTCTTCCTTCTGGGAGGAAACTTGTCAGATGAAGATGGGTCTATAGGATCAAGAGCGCAGCGGATGGACAGATCAACAGATACAAATCCAGGCTTGTCACCAAAGGATTTTAGCAGGTTCATGGT
>JZKD02S1485158.1:137446-163155 GCA_000966675.3 Picea glauca | reverse complement strand
TGGAGAAGGAGGATGGAGGGGATTTTTTGATTCATGCATTCGACGAGAGGGGAGAACTGGGAGTTTTGGGGAGAGTTGGTTTACAATGGGATTTACAGTGCACCGGGGGGCTGAGGAGGTTTTGGCATCGGAGGGCTAGGACATCCATTGATGTCCTAGGGCTAGGCGTACTAGTCGATAGGGTGGCTGGTTTTGGGGTGTCCTAAGGAGCAACATCAGGTTCAGGAGAAGGGAGCAAGCTGCTGCGGATAGGTTCAAGCGAAGGGAGCAAGCTACTGCGGATAACATCAGAGTGAGGTATTTAAACTCAAATTTATGGATTGTTTACTTAAATTTAGTACTTATTGCCAAATTTTAGTTACGTAAGTATGGAGATAGCTTTGAAAATTATGAAAATTATACTTCTTAAAAAGATGATAGAAATTACAAAATTTGGTAGAAATTTAAATGTTAAAACAAATATGGTCTCTACAGTACCAACATAAAATGAAGGGAATTAGATTATTCTTCTATTAAGGTGACTGTGTCATAGGTAGAAATTCAATCCATGGAACCGTATCAACAAGATAAAGGGAAGTAGATCATTGGTAAAGAGAATGTATTTTGGATTTCCTGAACCATGTTGTTTAAGCGATGGAATAGAATAAATAGTAGCTGCCAGCACCACGTTGGCACAACTCACCTAACCAACAAATAGGAAATTGCATGTAGGGTTTTTTTTTAAGCCAAGAAAAAAGAAGACAAAATGGCAGCTCGAGAACCACAAAGTCACTCACAGATGGGCATTGGTAAGAGAAAGGTCCAAAGGTAGAATCACTCAAATATTGGCATTGGTAAGAGCAAGTACCAAAGGCAAAAACACTCACAGATAGGCAGTCTATAAGAGCTAGGAGCCGAGGTAGAAACACTCACAGACAGGTAGTTGTAAGAGAGAGCCGAAACCTGGAGGGTTCACTATTATAATTAAAATTTCAGGACTTACGGTTCAACTTTCAAGGAACAAAAGTAAGAAATTTGGAAGCCCTAGCATTGAAAAATGGCCAGGTTATTTACCAAAGCAACATACGAACCAACACCTGCACACCAAGCACCCAATTTTTTTTTTTTTAAACATAGATATACAAATAAATAATCATATACTTACTGTGTTTTTTTTTTTTTAAACACATATATAAAAAAAATGGACAACTTAAGAAACAATTGAAATCTTTTGAGGGAGATGGAAAGACACAAGAACTTGAGGAACAGAAGGTGCTTCTGCATTCAGTGAGGAATAAAGAAGAAACAATTATTAAGGTAATTGCACGTCTATTGGATAAGCCACAAAAAAAAAAAAGTAAAAAGAAGAATGTTTCATTGCAGGAGGATGATGAATTTGATGCAGTGTAGGATGTAGCAGTGTCAGGGCTTGTTGAAACTGAATGTGATAATATTATCCGTAAAGGAGTGTTGACACCTTTTGATCAAGTCAAAGGTTTTGAATGCCGTGTTCAAAGGTCTCACCCAACAAAGGATAATGGGGACAATTTTTCTATGAATTCCATCTCAAAAGATTCTGTATCATTGTCTATACTAGCAATAGCTTGACCTTCAACAAAGTTGCTTGATGCAATAGATTTATCTAAATTTAACCATCCCACACATGCATTTTGAAGGCTTAGAAGCCTTGTCCATATCCAAGAATCCAATGAGGTTGAGGAACCTCCAAAGGATCAAACAAACCATTTAAGAAAACAAAAAAGATGACATGTACCTGATCAACACTGGAGGAAAGATACATCACGTGATGATGAGCCAAGTCACATGGAGAAAGATGCAACACGAGAGCCTTTCCTTTCCTTTGCACTATGTGTCTGAGATATTGAAACACATGACGGTCCAGTGCACATGCACACTATACAACACATAGGTTAGCACAAATCACAACACACAAGTCAAATCTAGTGCACAAGTGCCAAACCACCAGTGGTCTAACTCCACTAGGCATCCAAAGCACTCATCGTAAGCCACAAGGGAGCCTACCAGGGAGAAATATATATATATATATATGTAGGTATGATAAAATATTGGGATTTTTGACCCAATCCCTAAATCGTCCACCCAGAAAAAAAAGGTATCTGAATGAACATTTAAAGCCAATACTCGTTTATATTTTACAGATAAAAGTCATTAAAAATACAATAGACAATATTCCATCTAACCCAGAATCACATAATGTAAGATTATTCTGACGATGAAAAAAAAAATAGGTTTAAAAATGGTCTCTGCTCGAACATTTAAAACAACACAACATATGAAATAGAGAGTAAATAAAACTTATTTTTTCAAAATATAGCCTTCTAGTATATACCCAATCACTTGAAGGATAACAAATGCAAATGCGTAGAACATAAAACAACACAACACAATGTACGCATATTCTAAGAATGAACAAAAAAAAAAAAAAGGGATGAAAAATAGTCTCTTCTCAAGCATTTAAAATACAACGGAAAATATAAAATAGAAGGTTAATAAAAACTTTTTAGGATAATAACCTTCTAGTATATACATAATCGCTTGAAGGAACACAAAGGCAAATGCACAGACCACAAACCGACACTATTTTAGAAACTAAAAAACATAAGTGCTTAAAGGACAAGGCATGAAACAATGAGTCGAGCATCTGAGCAGGAGGCATTGACAACCTCAAAACTAGACCAAGCATCAAGCTCACACAAAAAAAAAGAGAAGGTAAAGTATCAAGCCACGAGGAGGAGAGCCCCTGAAGGAGTTCTGCACCGCATGTTCAAGTGTTAAGCATTGAGTAGGAAGCCCACAAAGGAAGAATACAACAGTACCCTAGGTGTGGTTGGCTATTGTTCTAGCACAAGACCACTGGACTAGAATCGATGGCCACCACGCAAATCCAACACACGCCCTCTCTCCGAGACCAGAACTTGAGCCTAGTGCCTTAGACCACTTGGCCCGCAGCCATGAGAAGGTAAATGTCAGTCCACAAGTCATGACCAAGGGAGATGGCCTTGCACGGTTTTGAGAACCATAGCTCAGTGACAAAGACCGAGGGAGGAACCCGACCTTGGCTGCGCCTAACTCCCACCTTCATCCTCTACCTGCAAACCCACCAGACGACTCAACAAATGAGAAAGGAATAGTGATGTTTAGGGTTTAAATGATCTTTTTTTTTTATTTCAAGAAATTAGTAGGAGTAACATGTGGATCGCATGCAAGGCCCGCGTTATTACATGAGAGGAAATTATTTATTAATTAATTTTTTATATAAAAGAAATTTAAATTTTTAAGAAATTGTTGTAATAAAGAAAGAAAATTAATAATTGAAAAAAAGAATAAAGAATAAACTATAAATTAAGTTTAAATGGATAAAGCAAATTGGATTTTAATTTAATTTATGGGTGAATGTTTTTAGAAATTAAAAAAAAATAAATTAATTGAATTAAATTATATTTGATTTAAAAAAAAAAATACATATATATAATAATAATATTATAAGTGTGGTGTGTGTGCACAAGTAACCTACTTACCACCCTAAGCCGAAGCACCTACTAAACCAAAGACAAACTATGAGTTCACACAAGCCCAATGCAAGCGCTGAGCCTTCATATTATAAGGGTGGTTGATATGAATGTCGTATATTGATATAGGGAAGGAACTCATTTCAGAGACAGTCGCAGAAAGGTGCACAAGTTCAATCTCTTGTTACCTATTAGGGGTGTGGAGGACCCATTACCAGCGTGACTACCCAGAGTTACAATCAGGATTTGTGCATAGTGAAGGAAACGCCCCGATGGGAAGAGAAAGTGGCAGCCACCAGATTTACGCAACAGTATTCTCAAAAATTAATTTGCGATCAGGGTATCACCAGTTAAGGAGTAAGGAAGGCGATATTCCTAAAAATAAAATAAAAAGATTGCCTTTCGAACTCGGTTTAGACATTACAAGTTTGTCGTAGTACCTTTCAGATTGACCAATGCACCAATAGTATTCATGAGCCTCATGAATGATGTATTCCGGAGGTACTTAGACCATTTTGTACAAGTCTTTCTAGATGACATCCTCATCTATTCCAAGAATGAAAGAGAACATGAGGAACACTTACTAGTGGTGTTGTCCTGCCTTAGAGAGAACAAATTGTATGGGAAGTTGTCGAAGTGTTCATTCTTCCAGAGAGAGATCCACTATTTAGGTCTTATCATTTTCGGTGAAGGACTCTCTATGGACCCAGAAAAGGTAAAGGCCATTATGGAGTGGCCAGTGCCGAAAAATGCCCATGAGGTGAGAAGCTTCATGGGGATAGCAGGTTATTATCGGATATTTGTGGAAGATTCTCTAAAATTGCGAAACCCATCACCACTTTGAAGCACAATGGGGTCAGGTATGAATGGACAGAAGAAAGTGATAGTGGATTCATTGAGCTTAAGAGGTTACTAACTAGTGCGCCAATTCTACGAGTGCCAGATATGGAAAAGGACTTCACAATTTTCACAAATACCTCGAAGCAAGGGTTGGGGTCCGTGCTAATGCAGGATGGAGGAATGATAGCTTATGCATCAAGGAATATGAAGAAACACGAAGAGCTTTACGCTACTCATGATTTAGAGTTGGTAGATGTAATGCTAGCTCTGAAACTTTGGAGGCACTATCTTGTGGGGTGAAACTTTGAGCTCAAAAAAGACCATCAAAGTTTAAAACATCTCTTCACTCAAAGGGATCTTAATTCCCAACAAAGGTGATGGAGTGAGTTTATGAGTGAGTATGATTTTTGTATTTCATACATCTAGGGAAAGGAAAATGTGGTTGCAGATGCCTTGAGTAGGAGACCACGTGTCTTCTCCTTGGTACTTTTAAAGGTCAATCTGAGGGAACATGTGTTGACGCAACTCCAAGGAGACAGTTGGTATTTAAAGGTTACTTCAAACCTCCAGAGTGGGAGGCAGTTAGATCCACAGTATGAAGGATATAGTCTAGAAGCAGACAGACTATTAAGATATCGAGGAAGGATGTACATCCATGAAAGGGGGGATATTCGAAGAATCATACTAAAGGAAGCCCATAGAGTACTTTATTGTGCACATCTGGGTGTGAAGAAGATGTACGTAGACATGAGAAAGCTCTTCTTTTGGGTAGGCATGAAGCGCGATATAGTCCATTTCGTCGCCAAGTGCCTGGAGTGTCAACAAGTGAAAGCTGACCACCATCACCCGACAGGCCTCCTACAACCACATGATGTTCCTATGTCCAAGTGGGAAGTCATCTCTATGGATTTTGTTGTGGGGTTTCCACTCACATCTCATAGACATAATGTCATTCTTGTGATAGTGGATAAGTTAACCAAGAGTGCTCATTTTATTCCGGTTAGAGACACTTACGATGTCACTGATGTGGCACATGTGTTTGTAAATGAAGTTATCTGTTTGCATGGGATACCTAAGAAGATCATTTCAGATAGGGACTCCAGATTCACTTCTAGGTTTTGGACATGTTTGCAGTCAGCATTGGAGACTCAGTTGAACTTAAGCATAGCTTATCATCCTGAAATAGATGGGAAAACTGAGAGAGTAAATTAAGTCATGGAAGACATGCTTAGGATGTATGTCATGGATAATCAAATCCACTGGGAGAAGTACCTACCTTTGTTAGAGTTTTCCTACAATAACATTTTTCATAGCTCCATCGGAATGCCACCCTACAAAGCTCTGTATGGAAGGCCATGAAGAACGTCATTGAGTTGGGATAGACTAGAAGACCGAGTAACATTTGGGCCAGAATTGATTCAGGAGATGGAGGAACAGGTGATTCAGATTAGACAGAGACTGAAGGAAGCACATGATAGGTAGAAAAGTTATGCGGATGCACACAGGACCAACCGAAGTTATGAAGTGGGAGACCAGGTTTTCATTCATATTAGGCCTAATAAGAGTACCATACAGTTCAAGAAGGGGACAAATTTGTCACCTCGATTTATAGGATCGTTTAGAATCTAAGAGAAAATTGGACCCGTTGCCTATCGTCTTGTACTACCACCCCACTTGCATAAAACTCATAATGTTTTTCATGTATCTGTTTTACGTCATTATTTTTCTGATGAATCACATAAACTAAATTGGAAGGAATTGCAAGTATCAGACGTGGGAACCCTCATGGTAGAACCATTACGCATATTGGACCGTAGAGACCCACAGCTCAGGAACCATCTGGTAGACCAAGTTAAGGTCCAATGGGACAAGTATAGTCTAGGATCTACTACTTGGGAAGACACCGAGACACTATGACAAGACTATCCCTCACTTTTTTGACCACCTCAAGAATATGTTTCTCGAAGATTGGGTGTATGTAACACCACCTTTTGACTTAGACAACTAGGATTACCTGAGGCCTACACTTTTATTTTCTACTCACGGTGAAACTATTAAATGATACACTTAAACTTTTAAGATGTATGAACCTTTATGAATGTTTAAATGTTATTGATGATGATGGACATAATACGATCTACTATGTGAATGTAAATTTTATGAATGTTTAAATTTTATTGATGATGATGTATATGATGTGACATATTGTGAGAATGAAAATTTTATGAATGATTCAATGCTATTAGAATGATGTTGGATATGATGCAATCTATTTGGTAAATGATAATTTTATGAATGAGTGTCAAAATTGAATAATGGGATATAATGAGATCTATTTCTAACTTGAAAACTTTGATGTTAAGTTGTTGTTACATGGATATCGAATTGAAATGATGATTGTATGCAATTACATGATCATAATACATAGAAATGTATGAGTTTGTGTTACAGAGTAATCTGCAAGTTATGGGCTATGAAATAGCCAGGGGATAATGATGATGAAAGTGGATGTCATGACCACTAGCCGAGAAACATTGTGGTATGAATATTTGTATATGAGATGATATTGGTTTGGATGCGTTGCTATGATATGTGAACCAATGCATGATTTCAGGTGATGAGACTACCCAAAACCAAATAAACGATGACAAAACTCCTAGAAACACGGTGCCACTATATATTCCATTGTAGGGTGTTGACCCTAGATATGATTAGGAGGGGTGGAGGCATTTCCCACCATGTATCCTCTGAAACCTGAAGTCATGGGAGGACGGTGTTAGCTCATGCTCCCCAAGACGTGTGATGATGACTGTCAGTTCCCTGCTAGGGAAGCTTGGTCGAGATAGTGACACTTCTGCTTACGGGTTATATTTGGAGTTAGGTGAATATAGTTGACGCTCTAAGATAGTCTAGCAGAGAAAGGATAGGAATGGAGATGGAAGTAAGTTAGGGAGGAAGCATGAGTATAAATAGTTGAGAAAGTATGGAGATTTGTCTGATGGTGGAATTTAATGTTTTCCCTTCTAAAAAGAGAATGTGTATATATGAATATTCATAATTACGTAACTAAACCACAGTTGTCTAAATAAAATTGTTGAACTAGGATAATTGTAATTAAAGGATTTCACAAACATTTGATTGGTTTATTGTCTTTTATAAAAGACTAGTCTTGTTGATTGGATTGGATGCATACATAAATTACTAAAGGGTGATAGTTATTGATTATTAGTACATGAACGAGACTTGCATGTACTAGCTACAAATGCATTTCTTGTACATATACACTATTATGTATAAGTTTTCTTGACTTACTTACTAATAGTGTCGGTTAATTGTTATGAATGTGTGTTCACCATGTTTCTTTTCCTTTGTACTAGGAGATACCTTAACTTCGTGACGAAGTTTCCTTAAGGGTGGGTGTATGTAACAACCCTGGTTAAATAGATGCATAGGGCTTATTAAGTAAAATTAATTAGATAATTAATTGTCCTAATATGGTTTTAGTTAAATAATGATTAGTATTAATAATATTAATTAATTACTTATTTATTAATCAATTGACTCATTAAAGGTTGTGTAATGAATTAAAGGGGCTTAATAATTTTAATTTATTTTATTAAATACTTTATGTATGCAGGGGGAAATGAAGCATTAAATTAAGGATAAGATACTAAAGGAGGGGATAAGATAATAAAGAAGGGGATAAGGTAATAAAGGGGGATATAAGGAAATTAATGAAGGGGAGGAGAGTCGGTGAATGGGGGATATGATGGAAGAGTCCTACGAGAAATAAAAGGGAGGATTGTTTTTGGGGAAGGAGGCATTTTTGGGGGAGCACTGTATTTTCTATGGCATGCATTTATGTGGCATATAGTTCTATGGCATATTGTCTGGTTGGAGGAGTTTGATTTTGGGGGTTTTTGGTGAACCATTGTAGGGGGCACTGGGTTGCTAGGGGTTTTGGGCACAAGGGCCAGGACTCCTTTCGGTATCCTAGAGCTAGGGAGCTAGACAGGCTACTCCTACCTGGCTCAGTGGTTAGTCGGTTTGGGCAGAGTTTGGTCAGTGCATTAGGCTAGGAAAGGTAGCAGGGAAAGAACAACCATATCAGCAGGAATTAGCATTAGAAGCATGTATTTTATTTAAGAATTTGTTGTTCATGTTGTAGATAAATTTTAAATTATGCTGGATATTATATGTTTATATGAAGATAAATGAATTATTTATGCACTGAAAGAAATTCTATGTTTGAAATTGAAATTCTATGTTTGAAATTTTATGTGTAGTTGTATGAATTTTATTAGGCTTGTTAATTTCTGGTCCATACAAAAAGATCATTATAATGAGGCTCTCAAGGCCCTTTTACAATAAATAGTAATGTAAAAAACCCTAGACATCCAAAAACCTAACCCTGGGAGATGAAGCGCCAAAATTCATGTGGGCCCCATTTGGGTAAGTTAATACATCAACTTCTTGGGGTTGTAACGTTTGCATACTATATGTAACATCCCATTCTGGCGCACTGAGAAAACTCATTCTTTGAGGACACTTGCTCACAAGTGATCCAGATTATTATGTTATTAAGACTTTTGATTTTGATTATGAGGAATTATGGGTTGATGACATGTTGTTTTACTACATTGACATAGACATGTGTTATTTACTCGGTTTACAGAGTGCGCAGGATTTTTGAGCTCGAAGATGCAGAGGCATCGATGGAACCCCTTGGACTTCGGATCGAGTCAGGGAGTGTACCATTGGGGTTTGATTGTTTTACTTTGATATTAGTGAATCTGATTAGATGGTATGATATGGATACGTTCTGAAATGATTTGTTGATGATGAAGGCTGACGATAGCTTGCTGACCAAAATCACATATGGAGTAAAGGGGTCACGTATGACTACCAAAGATGTTAAGGGAGAGGTGTGGACAATAGCCCTGCCACATCCTACTAGCACTCCCGTCGTGGCTCGAACTGTAGGTTAACGATTACCTAGTTTGAGAGGACCCACGATGATGTGAGGGTAGACTACGAAAGTCGCTCACGATGATTCTAAGGGGCACACAATAAGATGGGGGCCTTATTCCTTAGAGGCCCTTAGTCTCCCACAAGTTCACCTGGCAAAGTATTGATTCCAGGGGTTATTGATGTCTACCGAGTCAGTTAAGAGGTGAGTGACACCCTTGGAGAACATGGTGCATCCTGAAGGGAACATCGCGCAAGAAAAATGGAGAGTGGCGAGTGGCACCCTTGGAGCACATAGTGCATCCTGAAGGGCACATCGCGCAAGGGAACGTATGAGGTGAGTGACACCCTTGGAGCACCTAGTGCGTCTTGAAGGGAACGTCGCGTTATTGATGATAGAGTAATGAACCTAGATGGCCTTAGGATGATTAATGTGTTAAAGTATTTTTAAAACAATTTTCCCTAATTAAATGTCGCCCAATACAAAATCTAAGGTCTAAGTCTAAATTACGCAAGTGGTAAAATTTTATCTTCTATAAAAAGAAATAATAAATAATAATAATAAAAATAAAAACAACTTAAATAATAATTATGAATTTCGTTAAATCTTCTAACATGAAGGGAGTAAGAAATTTAATTTATTCATAAAAAAATAAATATGTTGATATAAAATGTAAAAAGGGGAATTAATTGTTTTATCTTTTTCATAATTTAAATTATACTAATTAAATGATAAAAGGAAAAAGGGGTTAAATTCCACACCTGCCTTTTTGAGTTCTAATTAAAAAGTGGAAAGAGGGAAAATCAAAAAAATTAGGAAACTAAGGAAAAGAGGTAACATAAAAAGAGAAAAGGGGGAACTTAAGGGAAAATGCGGAAAGTCAACTTAGTAAATAATCTACCATTTAAGAGCTTCTAATTTTAAACTAAATTAGCAATTTCATAATAGGGAAAGCCTTTAAAACCTGTAAGGGAATTTGGGGACACCTAGGAGTGATTCTAGGAGTAACTCTAGGTGGGTGAGGGAAATAAGATAATTAATTAATTAAATAAATTAAATAATTGAGGAATGAAGGGGTTGGGTGACACTTGTACAAAGAAGAATTTCTAGAAATTTATTTTTAAAACTTTAATTAAATGAGATTTTAGGAAAGAGAGGAAGTTCAACACTCTATATAATGAAGGAAGGAGAAGGAGGAAGGAACATCTTCTATTTGTGTAACGTTACACTGCAGAAATATCTACTTGACTGATTTACTTGTGGGAGTTGGGGATACCCATCTCGGAGAGGAATGGTAGCTCATCTTTGCGAGGCAAGCTCGGAGCTAGTCGAAATCTTTGGATAGTGTGTGTGACCCCTCTACGGCTCAGGGGGCTAAGGGGGAAGAAGAGTACCCCTAACATTGGTTGGGAGGTACCGGTGAAGTCTCGACGGTCGGTGAGCGGGAGATGCATGGAGCGCGTGGGATGTCATTTAGAGTGGGCGATCAAGCAACGATACACTCTCTTCATTTTTATATGGTAGAATGTATTAGGACTTATGCTTGTATCTGCTTATTTAATGGAACAATAAAATGATGTTTTTTTTTAATTGGTGACTAAAACTTTCCTTAGCCTATATCGATGGTGGTTGACTCCCATGGCCTTCATCTTCCTGCATGTCATGACTGCCCTGTGTGTTGATTGTGACCTTGAGGTTGTTTAGCCTTCGTCCCTAGCTCACCAGTCCTCGCCTGAGCAGTCAGCCAGGAGCCTGGTCTACGGTCATCGCCTTAGCATTAAAAGACCTATGGATCTCAATGTCCTACTATTTTTTGCACGGATGATGAAGCGAAGGTGAACCTATCAGTCGTCTACCTCTATGAATGTCCTTGCCTAATTGTTGGACTTGCGTCTTTCAGTATGGCCTCTACGTATGGATTATCCTGCTTCCTTGTTGTGTATTTCTCTACGCCTAGCCTGATAGAATCCCTACGATCCCTTCGATGAGTTATCCTTATGGCCCTAGAATTCTCCTACTATTGTTAGCATTTTTATATCGGTACCCTGCGATGTAAAAAGTATTTAACTTCGATCTACGTTTGGGTTCTTGTTGGATTGACTTGTTTTATTTACTTCAATAATTGTAATTATATGAGAGATATCAAATATTACCCCTGCGATTGTAGATATGAATGGATGAAAAATATTATCTCCATGATTCTCATTATGTAATAGATGTAAACATGTTACCTCTGTGTTTGTTTTCATGCATTGATGAATAAAAATTAACTTTGCATTTTATATTCATGGACATTTTAAATCTACGATTTATTTGATGGTCAATTTAGTTCTATGTTGGATACCTCCCTCGTAGCATAACCTTGTATGTTTTGATGGCTATTTTGGTTGTCTCCCTTTTCTTACCTCTGCAACTTAAATTCATGAAGACAGTTAGTCTGTGTTGACCAAATTGATTTGCAGCCTTCACTTACCTACATTTTATTTTCTGGAATGACCGTAAGGCTGTGCCTTGAGACCCGACCGGAATGTCCTTGGGCACGTGCTCTTTTGTTACCCTTCCAGACTGCCACTCGTCATTTTTAACCTCAACATCTACTTGGAAACCTCTGTGATTCAGCCATCTCTCCCAGTGTGGATCTATGCAATCCTCACTATGAAAACCACGTCTTCTTGCCCATGAAATTTGGCCCCCGTCCATTAACTTGTGGGTGCTTTCAACTGTGAGGAACAATGACTATATTGTTCTAATTGGGGGTGAGTAAGGTACCATGACTTCCTTTAAATGGCAGGGCGAATACAGTCAATAGAAATCATGAGTTTATTGATGGCAAATATGAATGCATCCTTACAATGATCATTTTTCCTTGCGAGGTGCTTAATGCACAATCGCTCCATTTAATGGTGTTGCATTTGCATTTATTCCTTATTGACAGTGTTTTTACTATTCGTTTGATTTGATTTGTCACCCGAATATTTGGTTTTTATTTGTTGTTTTGTTGTTGCGTAGTGTTGAGTTGTAGATAGGGTACCTTCTTTATTTATCCCTTGATATTGATTGTTCTAGAACATTTTTTTAACTCTTCCTTGAGAATTGATTGCCGGATGGAGCTGGAATGTAGCCCTGTGTTTTCTTGGAATGACTGGCTTATCGCTCAACAAATTCGTCTGAGGGTATCCCTGTTGATTGCGTTCTTATTATTAACATCATTGATAGGAAATTTTGACACCAACTCTTATGACCCATCACTGTATGCATTCTAACCTCTTTACCAATAAAATATTATTAATGACAACCCTCCCCTCTTTGGGCTAGAAGACAACTGTCTTAGACCAAGTCCAGTCAATGGAAGTAACCCCTTTTTTTAATTGACATGAATTAATTAAGTGACAGGTTGTATGGCAGGAAATTTATTAAAAATTAGTTATTGAACTGGCAGTAAAGTAATGACAGTGAGTTTAGGATTGGGAAGGCAATTTATTTTTAAGACAACATACTTAAGTTGTGTTGGATGTTAAAGTCATTAATAGAATTATAATTTTTATAGAAAATGGTGTTTATATCTTGTCATTTACTAAAGTTAGAACCTATTAATGTTAGTGTATAGTCGTAGTTAGTGTCTAAAATTGTGCTTAGGACTTTCTAAATTGGACGACTTTTAAGGTCATTTTAGAATGGTAATTTGTTGTCTAGTTGTGATTTAGACTTACTAAACTTGCTTTGCTTTTAAGGTTGAATTCATATTTTAAATAGTTGACCAACTGTATATTAGACTTGCTAATTTAGATATGAAATTGATGTGAGTTGGATATTTAAATAATGCCTATTGCTAAGTCAAACTCACTCAATTGAGTCGCAATCCATGTTAAGCTCGGTTGGTAATTGTTGACTAATGAAATTTAGACTAGTTACTTGATCTGTATTGAAATCCTACTTAAATCGTAAATATTGACCTCTTAGCCTTCAATAATGGTTGGTTTGACGAAGTCCTTTTTAGCTTGCGCTTCCTATTAAGGGTGCGGTTGTTCATTTTAATTAATGTTGTACTGGGTTGTAAACATTTAATGTGCTTAGTCTGCTTGTGTCGGGCGGGATGTAGACACCTCCTTGTTCCTCAGAATAGTCACCAGCCCTGAGACCTTAAATGGTCAAAATCGATGGCAACTTGGGCTTGAGCGTTGCTTATGTTTCCTAGAGGTACTAACCATTGTAAGGTAGGATGGATGGGTAGTCATTCCTATTCTTCATCGGCTGAATATCGTACATTGCTTCCAGGTGCTTGATGTGCTTTTATGATTGGTCATTATGTTGTTGTAGTGTGCGTTGCATGCGTTGGTTCGTCGTCATGTTGTGATGTTGAGTATAATGTCATTATTACCTTCTTACACACACATAAAAAAATAAAAATTAAGGGTTCTTTTACCAGTTGTAAAGCATAGGAGTTGTACCAGATGGGGATGTTACATGTGGTATCGAAGTGAGTTCAAACCGCGACTTGGGATCACTACAACTTTCATTGTTATGATTTGATTTATACTTTTGCTAATCAAGTTGACTTGTATTCATGCAGGTAATCATGGTTAGAGGATGCAAAAGAGGTAGACGACGGGGTGGTAGGGGAGGAGGCACGATGCCTCCAGTAGCATCCATGCCTGAGGGGTCTAACCCCTAGGGAAATGAGCAGGTTCTCGGATAGGAGCCGATAGCAGCTGGTGATGTAGTCAAAATTATGAGATCTTTTCAGTGCATGTCTGAGGCACTGATCATCCATTTGGATAGAGATGAGGCCAGGGTGTCGGCAAGTGCTGAGGTTCCACCGCGCGCTCCGGTCGGTATAGGTAGCATTCACTATGAACTTGAGAAGGTCAAATTTCTTGAGTTGTTTTGTGCCTCTGATGGCCCAGCTGCCGAGGAATGGTTGGAGAACATGGCGATGTGATTCGCACTTCGCGATTATACCTCAAACATGAAGGTCTGCATGGCGGTCATTCGACTGAAGGGGAGCGCTCTTCTATGGGGGAAGATGCTCCTACTGTAACTGAACATGGCCGTCGAAGACGTTTCATGGGAACTGTTCGAGGACCAATTCCAAGAGAGGTACCTTTCAGAGGAATTCATTGCGTGTCAGCTCAATGATTTCAACACCTTACGACAGGGAGGTCGTACAGTGCCCGAATACGAGGCCCATTTTATGGAGTTTCAAAACTAAGAAACATCCGCACCTTAACACTTAGAAACATAAGGTCAACAGGTTCGTGTTTGGCCTTAACGACAACCTATGTGCAAAGGTTAGGCTTTTTATGCCTCAAACCTTGCATGATGCCATCCAGAAGGCCCTCATAGTAGAGGAGGAGCTTATCAGTGGGGGTCAGACCAGGACTCCAGTGAGACCAGCAAGGCAGGTTTCATCTGGAGCACAGTACCATCAGACACCAGGCATACATACACTGGGATATCATGGATTCCATAGGGGATCGAATTTCACTACACCTCGATGACTAACACCTCAGTAGTGGACACCTTATCGGGGACCACAACACCAATAACAATGTCGCCCGTAGCAGCAACAGTTTAGGCCTATTCAGTAGAACAAACCAGATTTCCAGGTCGGTGGGCCGTCATCTTCTACTTAGGGTACCAGGACTACTGGGTCGAAGAAGGGGTGTTGGACGTGTGGGGAGACACACTACCAATGCGATTGCCTGGTAGAGAGGACTAGATAATCCGAATCAACTAGACCCACTACCGTGGGAGATATGGGAAAGGCCCACCAGATTCATGCAGTGGTGAATAACCGCTAGGCAGAGTACTAGTTGACTGTTCTTGAGACAAGAAGTACCATCGCTGAAAAAACCCTTAGTATTTTGATAGATCTCAGTGCTATCGAGAGTTTCATTTCTGGTGCAGTGCTAAAAAGGATTAAGGTAAAGGAAATTGAACAGGATGATTTTATCTTCATAGAGATGGCTTTGGGAGCCAAACAAAAGGTTGGAGGAAAGGTTACGGGATGTATCCTTAACCTGGGAGAGTTTGTCATAAGGGCCAACCTGTATGTCATGATCCTAGGATCGTATAATGTCATGATTGGTATGGACTGGTTGGAATTGTATGAGGCAATACTCAACTGTAAGACAAAATAGTTGAGCTTGGTTGATGATGAGGGACAGAGACAGGTGATTGTAGGATGAAACCAAGGAGTTTCCCTGAGGTTCATCTCTTCCTTGCAACTTCAAAAGAGCATGCGCAAGGGGTGAAAGATTTATGCGATCCTTGCGTTAAATGAGAAGGGAGTAGCAGAAGGTCTAGAACACCTTCCGGTAGTGAGAGAGTTTGCAGACGTCTTTCTGGGGAAATTACCTGGGATGCCACCAGAGAGGGAATTGGATTTTACCATAGACCTAAAACCAAGGATTGAACCGATAGAAATAACGCCTTATCGGATGTCGACTCTGGAGTTACAAGAGTTGAAAATGCAACTGAAGGAGTTGTTGGACCTGGGACTGATACTTCCTAGTATTTCACCATGGGGTGCACCTGTTATTTTCATACGAAAGAAAAATGGGTCATGGAGGCTCTGCATTGAATACCATCAATTGAACAAGGTCACGATCAAGAATCAGTATCTGTTGCCAATAATTTATGATCTGTTCGATCAAATGAAGGGCACGACGATGTTCTCAAATATTGATTTGTGATCCGGGTATCACTAGTTACGGATCAAGGAGGATGACGTCCATAAGACCGCCTTTAAGACAAAGTTTGGACATTGCAAGTTTACTGTTTTACTGTTTGGACTAACAAATTCCCCAGGGGTATTTATGAGTTTGATGAATGGGGTGTTCCGCGAGTACTTGGACAAGTTTGTCCAAGTGTTCATTGATGATATTTTGATTTACTCTCAGACAACAAAGGAGCATGGAAATCACTTGCGCTTGGTACTACAGTGTTTGTGAGAGCACAAATTGTATGGGAAGTTATCCAAATGCTCATTTTATCAATTGAAGATTCACTACTTAGGGCATGTCATCTCCGGCGAAGGCATCGCCATGGATCCAGCCAAGGTCGAGGCATTGGAATGGCTTGCACTAACGAATGTCCCGGAGGTGCATAACTTCATGGGTTTAGCAGGATACTATTGGTGGTTCATCAAGGAGTTTTCGAAGATAGAAAATCCGATCACAGAGTTGCAGAAGAAGAACAAGAAGTTTGTTTGGACCAAGAAATGCATGGAAGCATTTCATAGGCTCGAGGGATTGTTGACAATAACACCGATACTAAAGGTCCCTGATATGGACGCGAACTTCTTGGTATGCACTAATGCATCCAAGGAAGGCTTAGGCAGAGTCTTGATGCAAGATGAATGAGTGATCGCTTACATTTCGAGGAAACTGAGAAGGCATGAGGAGAACTACACGACACATGATTTGGAGTTGTTAGCCATCGTATATTCCTTGAAGGTTTGGATACACTACCTTGTTGGATGAAAATTTGAACTAAATATTGACCATTGTGGACTACAACACATATTTATGCAAAGTGACCTGAAGGCATGACAACGATGTTGGTCTGAATTGCTTAGCGAGTGCGATTTCAAGATTACTTATAGAAAAGGAATAGTGAACCAAGTGGAAAATGCTTTGAGTCGGAGACCGCACATCTTTTCAGTGCTACCTCTTGAGACAAATATACGTGAAAATATTCCAACTTTACAACGTGACGATGAATGGTACAAAGAGGTCGAGGGTTTTTTCAGAAAAAACACAATGATGGTACCATGATTTGAGGGATTTTCATTTAATAGCGATGGTTTATTGAGGTTCAAAAGTTGGATCTACGTACCGTCAAATGATGAGTTGAGGATGTTGATCCTAAGCAAAGCTCATAGAGAAGTACACATGGCTCACCCGGGAGTCACGAAGATGAGGGCAAACCTTAAACCCTTATTCTTCTAGAAGGGAATGAAGGAAGACATAGTAAAATATGTGGCCACATGTCTAGAATGTCAGCAGGTAAAAGTTGAACATAGACACCCAGTAGGATTACTACAACCACTTGATATTTCGGAATCAAAATGGGAGGTTATTTCGATGGATTTTATTGTTGAATTGCCACTGATCATAAGGATACATGACTTGATTTTCATAGTAGTAGATACTCTGATGAAGAGTTCTCACTTTATTCCTGTGCGTATGATGTATCAAGCACTGACATAGCTAGAGTTTTCATCAGTGAGATTGTGAGGCTACATGGCGTGCCTAAGAGGATTATATCCGATCGAGGATTGGTGTTTAATGGATGATTTTGGATGAGTTTCCAAGAGGCCTTGGGAACCCGTCTTAACTTTAGTACTACATATCACCTGGAGGCTGACGGGCAGAACGAAAGAATGAACCAAAACTTGGAGGACATGTTGCACATGTACATGATGGACCAACAAAAGTGTTGGGAAGAATTATTTCCACTAGTGGAATTTGCTTACAACAACAATTACCAGAGCACCATTAAGATGGCGCCTTTCGAGTTTCTTTATGAGCGATCATGTCGGACGCCCTTGAGTTAAGATCGGCTTGAGAATAGGGTACTGGTGGGACTAGAAGCGATCTAAGAAATGGAAGAGAAAATGCAAACAATAAGACAAAGGATTAAAGAAGCACAGGATTGACAAAAGAGTTATGTCGATGCACACCGTGTCGACTGTAGTTATGAGGTTGGCGATTGAGTCCTCTTGTAGGTTAAACCACATAAGAGTTTGATCAAGTTTGGGAAGGGAGATAAAATCTCTCCTAGGTTTGTGGGACCTTTCAAGATTGTGGAGAGAAAGGGGCCCATGGCCTATCAACTAGCCTTGACTGATACTTTGAGGTGTATGCATGATGTTTTTCATGTATTTGTTTTGAGACATTATATTAGTGATCCTACACATGTTATTGACATGAGTTCCTTGTAGATATCGGACAAGGGAACGCTCATGGCTGAGCCGGTCTACATCTTGGATCATTGTTTTCGACATCTACAATGTCCAATAGTACATCAGGTCAATGTCCAGTGGGACAATTATAGTGCGCACTCGGCGACCTGGGAGGACGCATATGATATGTGCCAGCAATTTCCATTTTCGTTCGATAGATAGACATTGATACTGTGATACACTTTATTCGACATTTATAATGTGAAACTTCGAGATGAATTTTAGACCAAGAGGGGGTGTATGTAACATCCCGCTCTAGCGCACTAAGCGAACTTATTATTTGAGGACACTTTCTCACAAGTGATCCAGATTATTATGTTATTAAAAATTTAGATTTTGATTATGAGGTGTTATGGGTTGATGACATGTTGTTTTACTACATTGACATAGATAGGTGCAATTGACTCGGTTTACTGACTGTGAAAGATTTTGGACCTCAAAGATGTAGAGGCATCGATGGAACCCCTTGGACTCTGGATCGAGTCAGAGAGTGTACCATTGTAGTATGATTGTTTTACTATGATATTAGTGCATCTGATTAGATGGTATGATATGGATATGTTCTGACATGATTATTTTATGATGTAGGCTGACGATAGCTTGCCGACTAGAATCACATATGGAGTAAAGGGGTCACACACGACTACCAAATATGTTGAGGGAGAGGTGTGGACAATAGCCCTGCCGCAACCTACTAGCACTCTCACCGTGGCTCGAACTGTAGGTTAATGATTAACTAGTTCGAGGGGACCCACGATGTCATGAGGGCAGACTGTGACAGTCGCTCACGATGATTCTAAGGGGTGCGCAATAAGGTGGGGGGCTTATTCCTTAGAGGCCCTTAGTCTCCCACAAGTTCACCTGGCAGAGTATTGACTCCAGGGGTTATTGATGTCTACCAAGTCAGTCAAGAGGTGAGTGGCACCCTTGGAGCACATGGTGCATCCTGAAGGGAACATCGAGAAAGAAAAATGGAGAGTGGCGAGTGGCACCCTTGGAGCACGTAGTACGTCCTGAAGGGCACATCACGCAAGGGAACAGATGAGGTGAGTGTCACCCTTGGAGCACCTACTGAGTCCTTAAGGGCACGTCGCATTGTTGATGATAGAGGAATGAACCTAGATGGCCTTAGGATGATTAACATGTTAAGTATTTTTAAAACAATTTTCCCTAATTAAATGGCGCCCAGTACGAAATCTAAGGTCTAAGTCTAAATTACACAAGTGGTAAAATTTTATCTTATATAATAATAATAATAATAATAATAATAATAATAAAAATAAAAACAACTTAAATAATAATTATCAACTTCGTTAAATCTTCTAACATGAAGGGAGTAAGAACTTTAATTTATTCATAAAAAAATAAAAAAACTGTTGATATAAAATGTAAAAAGGGGAATTAATTATTTTATCTTTTTGATAATTTAAAATATACTAATTAAATGATAAAAGGAAAAAGGGGTTAAATTCCACACCTTCCTTTTTGAGTTCTAATTAAAAAGGGGAAAGAGAGAAAATAAAAAAAATTAGGAAACTAGAGAAAATATGTAACATAAAAAGGGAAAAAGGGGTACTTAAGGGAAAAAGAGGAAAGTCAACTTAGTAAAGAATCTACCATTTAAGAGCTTCTAATTTTAAACTGAATTATCAATTTCATAATAGGGAAAGCCTTTAAAACTTGTAAGGGAATTTGGGGACACCTAGGAGTGATTCTAGGAGTAACTCTAGGTGGGTGAGGGAAATAAGATAATTAATTAATTAAAGAAATTAAATAATGGAGGAATGAAGGGGATGGGTGACACTTGTACGGAGAAGAATTTCTAGGAATTTATTTTTAAAACTTTAATTAAATGAGATTTTAGGAAAGAGAGGAAGTTCAAAACTCTATATAATGAAGGAAGGAGAAGGATGAAGGACCATATTTTGTTTGGGTAACGTTACAATGCAGAAATATCTACTTGACTAATTTACTTGTGGGAGTTGGGGATACCCATCTTGGAGAGGAGTGGTAGCTCGGCCTTACGAGGTGAGCTAGGAGCTAGTCGAAACCTCTAGATAGTGTGTGTGGCCCCTTTGCATCTCGAGGGCCTAAGGGGGAAGAAGAGTACCCCTAGCATTGGTTGGGAGGTACTGGTGAAGTCTTGATGGTTAGCGAGCGGGAGAAACACGGAGAGCGTGGGACCTCATTCAGAGTGGGTGATCAGGAAACAGTATGCTCTCTTCATTTTTGTATGGTAGAATGTATTAGGACTTATGCTTGGATCTTCTTATTTAATGGAAAAGTAAAATGATGTTTTTATTTTATTGGTGACTGAAACTTTTCTTAGCCTAGCTCAATGGTGGTTGACTCCCATGGCCTTCGTATTCTCACATGTCGTGACCACCCTGTGTGTTGATTGTGACCTTCAGGTTGTTTAGCCTTCGTCCCTAGCTCACCATTCCTCGCTTGAGCAGTCGGCCATGAGATTGATCTACGGTCATTTCCTTAGCATTAAAAGACCTATGGATCTCAATGCCCTTCTTTTTTGTGCGAGGATGATGAAGCGAAGGCAAACCTATTATCCGTCTACCTCTGTGGATGTCCTTGCCTGATTGTTGGACTTGCGTCTTTCAGTACGACCTCTGTGTATGGATTATCCTACTTCCTTGTTGTGTATTTCTATGTGCCTTGCCTAATAGAATCCCTATGATCCCTTTGATGAGTTATCCTTATGGCCCTAGTGTTCTCCTACTATTGTCAACATTTTTATATCGGTACCCCGATATGTAAAAAGTATTTAACTTCGTTTTGCGTTTGGGTTCTTGTTGGATTGACTTGTTTATTTACTTCAACAATTGTAATTATATGAGAGATGTAAATTATTACCCCTGCGATTGTAGATATGAATGGATGAAAAATATAATATTCATGACTGTCATTATGTAATAGATGTAAACATGTTACCTCTGTGTTTGTTTTCATGCATTGATGAATAAAAATTAACTCTGCATTTTAAATTCATGGACATTTTAAATCCACAATTTATTTGATGGTCAATTTAGTGCTACGTTAGATACCTCCCTCGCAGCATAACCTTGTATGTTTTGATGACTATTTTGGCTGCCTCCCTTTTCTTACCTCTGCTCCTTAAAATCATGAAGACGGTTAGTCTGTGTTGACCAAAATGATTGGAAGCCTTCACTTGCTTGCGTTTTTTTTGCTGGAATGACCGTAAGGCTGTGCCTTGAGACCCGACCATAATGTCCTTGGGTGCATGCTCTTCTGTTACCCTTGTATACTGCCACTCATCATTTTTAACCTTAGAATCTACCTGGAAACCTCTGCGATTCATCCATCACTCCCAGCGTGGATCTCTGCAATCCTCACTATGAAAACCGCATCTTCTTGCCCAGGAAATTTGGCCCCTATCTGTTAACTTATCGGTGCCTTCAACTATGAGGAACAATGACTATATTGTTCTAATTGGGGGTAAGGTACCATGACTTCCTTTAAATGGTAGGGTGAATACAGTCAATAGAAATCATGAGTTTATTGATGGGAAATACGAATGCATCCTTACAACGATCATTTTTCCTTACGAGGTTCTTAATGCACAGTCGCTCCATTTAATGGTGTTGCGTTTTCATTTCTTCCTTATTGAAATCGTTTTTACTATTGGTTTGATTTGATTTGTCACCTGAACAGTTGGTTTTTATTTGTTGTTTGGTTGTTGCATAGTGTTGAGCTATAGATAGAGTACGTTCTTTATTTATCCCTTGATATTGATCGTTCTAGAATGTTTTTTTAACTCTTTCTTGAGAATTGATTGCCGGCTAGAGCTGGAATGTAGCCCTATGTTTTCCTGGAATGACTGGCTTATTGCTTAGCAAATTCGGCTGCGGGTATCCCTATTAATTGCATTCTTATTATTAACATCATTGACTGGAAATTTTGACACCAAATCTTATGACCCATCACTGTATGTGTTCTAACCTCTTTACCAGTAAAATATTATTAATGACAACCCTCCCCCCTTTGGGCTAGAAGACAACTATCTCAGAACAAGTCCAGTCAATGGAAGTAAACCCTTTTTTTAATTGACAAAAAATAGTTGGGTGACAGGTTGTATGGCAACAAATTTATTAAAAATTAGTTATTGAACTGGTAGTAAAGTAATGACATCGAGTTTAGTATTGGGAAGGCAATTTATTTTTAGGACAACATACTTAAGGCATGTTGGATGTTAAATTCATTAATAGCATTATAATTGTTATAGTGAATGTGGTTTATATCTTGGCATTTGCTAAAGTTAGAACCTATTAACGTTAGTGTATAGTCATAGTTAGTGTCTAAAATTGTGTTTAGTTATTGCTAAATTGGATGGCTTTTAAGGTCATTTTAGAATGGTAATTTGTTGTCTAGTTGTGATTTAGACTGACTAAACTTGCTTTGCTTTTAAGGTTGAATTCAGATTTGTAATAGTTGACCAGCTGTATATTAGACTTGTTAATTTAGATATGAAATTGATTTTAGTTGGATATATAAATATCGCCTATTGCTAACTCAGACTCGCTCAATTGAGTAATAATCCATGTTAATCTCGTTTGGTAATTGTTTACTAATGGAATTTAGACTGGTTAATTGATTTGTATTGAAAGCCTACTTAAATCGTAAATATTGACCTTTTAGCGTTGACTAATGGTTGGTTTGATGAAGTTGTTTCTAGCTTGCTCTTCCTGTTAAGGGTGCAATTGTTCATTTTAATTAATGTTGTACTAGGTTGTAAACATTTAATGTGCTTGGTCTTCTTATGTCGGGAAGGATGTAGATGCCTCCTTGTTCCTCAGAACAGTCACTAGCTCTGAGACCTTAAATGGTCAAAATCGATGGGAACCTCAGCTTGAGCGTTGCTTATGTGTCCTGTAGGTTCTAACCATTGAAGGGTAGGACGAACGAGAAGTCATTCTTATTCTTCGTCGGTTGAATGTCATACGTTGCTTCCAGGTGCTTGATGTGATTTTATGATTGGTGATTATGTTGTTGTAGTGTGAGTGGCATGCGTTGGTTCATCGTCGTGTTGCGATGTTGAGTATAATGTAATTATTACCTTCCTACACACACAAAAAAAAAAAAATTAGGGGTGCTTTTACCAGTTGTAAAGCGTAGGAGTTGTACTAGTTGGGGCTGTTACACTATATCTGTTTTAGGTGCATGATAGTGCATTGGAAATTTCTATTTGAGGAATACATATGTTGTTTATGGAAATCCCTAGACATCTTGACTGTGGTGAGCCCTAAAAATGTTGTTTAAGGCCTCTAAACGACCCCGAAAGTGAGGGACCCAAAAATTAGGAAAAAATAGTTGCACTGGAAAATTGCCAAAATGAGCCAGTTCGAATAGGTGGGAGGCCACCAAAATCCATCTGGATCAATCCTCCCCTTTGAGGAAGAAATTGTATCCATTGCATTGAGTTCCCGCATTGTATGAGAAAATATATGTTGAATTTGGTCCCGGGTGAGCCACTTTCCTTGGTGCAGTAGTTTCCCTGCTTTGACAACTAACATAGTTACCAACTTAATGAGAACTGTGACCTCAAAACGAGAGATGTAGCCCTTAAAACACATATTTTTACATAAAAAACATAAAAATCAACCCCCAAATCAAAATGTGGTGCTACCGGTAACACCATTTTTTTATAATCGGGTCAAAATTACAAATTCTTTCAAGCATGGGCTTAAATGATCAAAGAGTTTCTCAAAACAACTTTAAAATTATCCCCCAAATAAAAAGGTGGTGCTACCGGTAGCACCACTTTTTTTAACCAGGTCAAAATTACAACTTTTTTCAAGCATGGGCTTAAAGGATCAAATGGTTTCTCAAAAAAAAATTAAAATCAACCCCGAAATTAAAAAGTGGAGCTACCGATAACACCCATTTTTCTAACAGTGTCAAAATTACAACTTTTTCAAGCATGGCCTTAAAACATAAAATAGTTTCTTAGAGAAACCTTAAAATCAATACCTAAATAAAAACATGTTGGTACCTAAAAAAAATGTTTTTCCTAAACGTTAAAATTGCAGCTAACTATGACCTAATTGAAACTCTTGACTTGACAACAATTCCCTTCACAAATAAAAAAACCCAAAATTGGATCATAAATAGTCACTTGAAAATTTATTTACTAACTCCTTTATGTTTCTTAAATTTACATTAAAAAAATAAATAAAGAGAAACAAAAAAATCTTCACAAATATATTTGTTTTTAATGAAGAAAAAAACACATTTTAAAAAATACATTCAAAACCCAAATTTAAAAAAAAATAAAAAAAACTTAACAAAATGGTGAAAAACAAAGAAAAATTAGAAAGAAATGAAAAAAAATTTAAAATTTCCCACGAAAACAATAATTTAAAAAACAAAAATACAATTTTTTATTAAAAATAAGAGCAAAAATCCCCTTCAAACTTAAAAAAAAATAAAAAATAAAATAAAATAATAATAATCAAAATTCAATAAAATAATTAAAAAAAAAACATCCAAAATAATTTGTTTTTAACAAAAACACTAATATTACCTTAGCTACAAATTTATTTAAATGTTTTTTTAAATAAATATGTAACTATATAATATGATAATAATGTTACAATGCTATAATATAACATTGTTATGTTAAACCGATGTTATATTGTTATTATATCACAATGTTATTTTATAATTACACATTTTTATATTATAAATATGTCATATTTTCACATTGTTATATTATAACATATAACATATTCGTGAGACATGGTCCAGGTCCAGCGAGGTAGTTGGCGGGATCCCCCTCATGGTCTTGACCTGTGCCAAGCCCACGAGTGGGGTGGCATGATGTCGGGCATTGCGCCAACCCCCCCGTGAGATTGAGCCAGGTCATGTGGATACGTTATAAGTTATAATATAACATACATTGTGCCAACCCCCCCGTGGGCCTGACCAAGGTCTCGTGGATATGTTATAGGTTATAATATGAAATTGTTATATTATAACAATGTTATAATATAACAATGTGATAATATAACATTGTTATATTATAACAATGTTATAAAATAACAGTGTTATAATATAACAATGTTATAATATACCATTGTTATATTATAATTATATTATAATAATTGTAACATTGTTATAATGTTATATTATAACAATGTTAAACATTGTTATATTATAACAATGTTAGTTATAATATAACATTGTTATATTATATATAATATTGTTATAACATTGCTATATTATAATAGTATAGCATTGTTATAATATAATATGTTATAGTATAACATTGTAAATATTATAAGAATGTTATAATATAACATTATAAAATATGTTTATATTTTTTTAGATATTTATGAATTTGTTTTAACATTGTTATATTATAATATTG
>JZKD02S1485158.1:118447-128467 GCA_000966675.3 Picea glauca | reverse complement strand
ACTGTAAATGAAACAACTCAAATAGCCCACTCCCTGACTCAACCCGGAGTCCAAGGAAGTTCCACCGATGCCTCTGCATCCTCAAGGTCCGAAACCCTGCACACTCAATGAACTGAGTCAATAGCATCTGTATATAGCAATAGTAAAACATCCTGTCATAAATCATGACGCATCATCATCAAGGTTAAGTGGTTCATCATCATAAAAATCCAGATCTCTTGCGAGCAAGTGTCCTCAAGGAATAAGTTTTGTCAGTGCGCCAGAGCGGGATGTTACATTAGCACAGTGTGATGTCGTCGCACTTCATCCATATAACCCCTACGATGATCATCGCAGTTCCTGATAGAGAGAGGGAAGGGAGAGCACCAACCTCACATAGACGGATCAAGAAATCATCCACGAATCACATAGGAATTGTTGCTTGAAGATCAGGTAAAAATGGGGGTTTTAACTCTAGTTTTGGTGAAATACAAATTGAATGATAAAAATGAATTAGTTTTTGACTTATTTAACCTATTTTACAATTTTTAACCTAAAATTAAATTATTTTTCACCTATTTTAACCCTAATGAAAATTTCAAATTGTCAATATTATAGGATACAGGTTGTGTGGCTGGATATTTTGACATGGATAAACCCTTTTATCATTTTTTATGTTTTTTTCTTTTAAGATTTTTCAATAAAAAACGTCGAGCATAGTACTTGTTCTTTCTCATGCTCGTAAATATATGAGAATGTAACCGAGTACACTTTTATCATTTTTTCAGACTCGCGAAGGCTATACGAAAAATGAACTCCCCTGGTGTCCTCTTTAAGATCTTTTCAAACTCCCTAAACATGAAAATATTTCCGAGTGATCTTGTTCTTTTCACGCTCGTTAAAGTATTTAAAGAAAATGTCTATTGAGCGATAGATTATCTCTTTTTCGGTATAATAAGACTAGTTCACGAAAAATGACATTTTGGATTTTTCATTAAGTGTTTTTCTGACTCTCTAAATATGAAAATGTGACATCCCCAAAAATAAAGTATTTTTTGAAATTCAAAAATTGTTAGAGAGTTATTTCCGTTTCTGGTAAATTCAAATTTGGAAAATTTTAGCCATTTATGGCAATTTCGAATTTCGAATTTGATAAATTGTAATTAGTTATTGTGACTGTTGGGCAGAGACCTGATTTGACCCAACTAACTATTTCACTATGACACTTGTGTGTAAACAAAATATTGTTTTTTTTTTGCAGGAGGACAGATGGAACATCCATGTTAAATTCAGCTAACCATGACTCCATGAGTGGGGAACATGTTGGAACTACCTCTAGGATGATTGTTACAAGTGGAAAATCAGGGATTTGGCCATTGGCAGCCCCTGAAAATCAGGGATTTAAAAAGCTGAGAAAATTCCCAATGGAGGGAAAAGACGTAGGAAAAAATATTGTTTTGATATATAGAATATGTGAGGAGGTAGGACACTACCTATTATGTTGGGGAAAGAATTACTGAGTACTTGTTGTTATGAGCACTAATTACTGAGTGTGAGGCAAGAAGAAGACTATTGTGAAAGGAATACATTACTTAGGAGGAGATTCCAAGTTTTCCCTCATGGATTCATGGTCAGGCTAGGGGGTGAACTGGGCAAGCGATTTGGCTGCCGTGTTCTATGGTTGGGAGGAACGTGGTTGTTCCCTTTATCTTCCCGCAAACTAGTTCAAATATGTCAATCTTTTCCTCCTCTGTTTTCATGATTATATTTATTGAGATAATGCATATGTTTATGCTAAAGTGAAATAATTTCCATGGATGAAGTTTGTTCGTTTGTAAGAAGTTTACAAGAGATGACCTAATCCTAGAATTGTTCTTCTGTAATTAAATTCTAGGAATAATTATCTGTGTATAAATGAACTTGAAAGAACAACTCTATCTATAGGTGTAGTTTTATTTCTGTAATTAAATTTCTAGGAAGATTTATCTATGGATAAATGAACTTGAAAGAACAGATCTATCTACAGGTGTATATTCATTTCTATAATTAAATTTCTAGGAAGAATTATCTGTATAGTTGAACTTGAAAGAACATAACTAGTATAAATGTTGTGTGATTGATAACTGAAAACTAAAAGGATCAAACGGGTAGAAACAGACGTAGGAAAAATTTCCCTAGTTTAGTGTTACACTTTGATCCCTCTCTGATTTATTTTGAACTGCCCCAAGATCTAAACTCGAATAGAACCAGAATGATGAAGCATACTGGAATGACCCTAACTAAGGAATAAAATTCAAACTAAACCTAATTTTCAGATGATATAATTATACAAATTTTCTAACACAAGAATAAAGCGTTATGTATGCTTGTATCTCACTATAGAAGGATAATTAATGGTTTAGGACTAGTATAATATGGACAAATGACGCAAATGGAATTCGTACAATATCATATATATGCATTGAAATTGTATCTATTATCTATACAAGGGTATGATACTCCAACTCGATTTCGTCAGGAGTCTTTTTCAAAGAAAGAAAAAGTTTTAAATTTACATGTCTGTAGTATTTCTCCAATTTTGAGTCCACAGATGTGAAATCTTAACACTACAATTAAACACTTTATTCTTAATAGTTTCCAGAAACCAAATGGGAATTTAAAGAAATTATGAAGCCCTTTTTTATTGAATAATTCACAGTCAGATAAATCTCTCTAGGTGAAACTACATCGACGAGAGATGATTCTTATAGACAATAGTGAAATCAAGAAAAGATAGTTCCTGTAGTTCAAATAAAATCTCTGAGTATTTTAAATTGCAGAGGTAACAAATAGAACTCTGGAAATATATTACTGGAAGCATTTAAACCGATATATTCTCTTTAATAATAAGCATAATAAAATTAAAGAATTCTTGAATCACTAAACTTGGATTTCAGTTTCGCTAACTCTGGTGTTTACATATATGATTACATAAAAAAGGGGATTGAATGATGGAACCCTTGAAAGATTGATAATACAAAAATATTCCAGGCCTTTTTATTTAAAACAAAAATGATTCCCTACATCATGAATTACCACATCCTTTTCCAATATTGGAGCATCAACTAGAAACCAGGGTTTAAACCTCAGTCAAACGATATAGGGAATCGAAACAAAGAAAAATTTATTTAATATCAAAAGGGATTGCGAACAGAACTATGGTATCCATACTTTAGAATTGAGGAGTTAGTTTGAGAGTCACTATATGGAACCCGAATAACTTTTGGCACGTCGGGTAAGGGATGATGTCAGTACTTTGTGTGGTCAAAATCCCTCCAAGTAATTACCACTGTAAACCATTAGTAAATATATGAAGTAATACTTCAGAACTTAAATTGAATGATGAATTGACAGTAATAACCATGACTTAAAGATACTTAACTTAGAATTCGAAGTCCCAAAGTTCTCTTGTTTGTCGCATTCCTGTGTATAGATGACTCAGACCGGGGAAAGGTGGAACTTGGGACTCCTGATGGGTACCCTCACAACAACATGGTCCCATCATTAATACAAATATAATATATATTTTATCGACTTCTTTCGAAAACAAAATCATAACAGTGCAAAGATTTAAACTACTCTTCTCATAAACTTTATCATGCAAACATTTCAAAGGTCATAGAGAAATGTTATACACATAACCAACTATTTATACCTGATGGAGGGTACTCTAACGCAATGATAAATAGATATAACCACCTTACTAAAACTTCTACCAGAATGTAAATAGTAAACACCGACCGCAGATAAAGACAAGAGACGGTAAGGGACAGACTTAACTACTCGTTACATGTTGTGGGGAATTTTTTTGTGAACTGTTCGAAAACACATTCAACACTATTACTACACACAAGCTCAAATCTAGAATGGATTCTCACGAATGTAAAGAATAACGATACGGGATACAATGAAAACACTAATCTACAAACTCTACAAAATGGATTTACGCAGGCAACGACCCTATTGGGATAGGAAGATAGGATGTCGTAACAAATTAATCAAGTAACCCAAGTTCCTTACCGAATAGGAAGAGTCCCAAAGGAGTTAAATATTTATCGCTAATGATAATAGATAAATAAAACCAGAAATAAGAACTACAGGATGGTAATGGCTTTCACCGTAACAAGCCCTGAACTCCGATTTCTTTAAAAAAAAAGAAAAAAAACACGATGGTCTCTCGGAAACATACAATAAATTGATTGATGGTGTCTGATTCGCCAAGAGATGACCTCCAGGATGCCATTTATTTCCTCCTGAGGAAGCAATACCACAAAACCATTTTTTTTGGAATCACAAAGACAAAGAAAGAACCGCCTAACCCTAAGGGGAGTCTGTACTCCATAGATTAAACCTGAAAGGTACAGGGGTTGGTCGAGCCATGTGATAATGAAAAGTTGGCATGACAACATTGAGGGAGGTCAGGTGGAAGGGCCATAAGGATTGGCACATACAAGAACCACATTAACAGAGCCTTAACTCCTCTCTGACAGGTACATCTCCCTTCCATAACACTAGATATGAGAAATTAACGACAAGTCACTTCGTGACTGTCTAGTTGGGGCTATCTAGTAACTAATTATTTCATTTTAGCTTACTTACCATTCAATTATCTCCATCAGTGAGATGAGAATTAGTTACGAGTTAGTGGTACATGGAATTGCATGGGAATTGCCTTGTTTAAACCATTAAGTTAGATGATTAAAGTGTGTTAACCATGACTAAGCCTTAAAAAAAAAAATCTTAAGCAACTCGGACATCGTCAATGGATTCACTAACCTAGGACATGCTATTGTTATGCTAAGGGTATAATTCTTGATGTATATACAATTTGATAGGTGTTCTATTATTACAAAGTCAATGGTATAAACTTGTGCACAAATCTAAAGAGTCTGATATTAAAAGAAATTAAGACTCAAGATCCTAAAATAGATCATTATATAGGTGGGTATATGTATTAATATCTATATGTAAAATATATGTGTTGAAAGGGAGCTAGAATATCTTGGGAGTCTCTCAGATAAAGTGTGAAGTTAGTCTGGTATAGGATTATCCTCTTATGACAGGTAGAATATCAATCCATAGTCAGAGTAAACTTTAAATATCCCTTTCTATGATTCTATTAAACGAAAAATTGGTTATTAATGCACCATCAAAAAAAAATATATATGTTCAAATTTGTGGTACATTACATATGGTCTCAGAGAAAAGGTTACAACACTTGGACCTTGAATAGGACCATCTGATTTACTTATGCATATAATTTTGTTTATGTAAACTAATAAACCTTTATTGTTACAAAAAAAAACCTTTATGTTTTGTGTTAAACATGGTAGCACATGATTTCGAGGAAATCAGAATCGATGGGAATCCTAAACAAAGACTTCCTGAAAATTAGAGAAAAAATAGTGACAGAATCTCACCTGCTGAAGTTATGGAAACAATGAGGAATCTCATTTTCGGCCTGCAGGATTTCAAAGCCGACAATGAAAAACTAAAGAAAGATTAGGAGGAACAATAGGAAATAAATGAAGTCCTACTACACAATATAGTGACAAAGAAAAACCCAAAGGATGATAATAATGAAGAAGAGGTTAGAAAGAGGGCTTCCAATAACTTTGGACCTGAAGCAGAAAAAAGAGACAGTTCGTCTACAGGTACACCTTCAGTTGAGGACAAAACAAAAATAGACAGAAAGAGAAAACAAGTAGACCACCTGGAAGGAGAATTTAAAAAAAATTAAACCAGCTACCTTTGATGGAGAATCTAGAACACGAGAGGAAGTTGAGGCATGGTTATTAGACATCAAAAAAATATTTCCAGATATACAACTATTCAATAAATATGAAGGTTAGGATGGCCATTTACAATCTAAAAGAAAAAGGCATCATTTGGTGGAAAGATATGAAATTGGTCAAGGGACTAAAAAGGAAACAGATGGAGTGTCTTGACTTTAAGAAATATTTCAAGAAACAATACCTTTCTGAAATACACTATGAAAGAAAAACCAAAGAATTTTATGAGTTACGACCTGGTCAGATGACAATGAAGGATCTTATAAACAAATTCCTGGAATTACTATGGTTTGTACCTTATATCTGGGAGGACAAGGTAAAAATATAGCGGTACCTAAGTTGTTTACCAAAGTCCTACAGGGATAGAATTGAGTTTGAAAACCCCAAGTCCTTGAGTGAAGTATTCAGGAAAGCATGAATTTGCTACGACCTGTACAAACAATGGGTGGAGTTTCCCAAAGCTTGGAATGATAAAAAACAAGACCGAATGAACCCACAGAAGAAGGGATACCATTTGTCTCCTTATCAAAATGCAGCAAAAAGATTTCCTATAAAATATTTTCACTCCAATAATCCAAGTACGCAAGGCAGCGATAAACCGATAAATCTAGGAACAAAGAATTTTGAGAACATCCCCCATGAACCATTGAAGTGTTGGGAATGTGGATAACCTCATCTCGGGAGGAACTGTTCACATTTAAACACAACAAACAGAACTGTTGTTCATAATTTGAAGGAAGCTTCGACGATGGGTGATGTAGGTAGAAGCCTGCATTGGATAAATGCAGCCATTGATGGTCAGCAAGCTGACCACTAGTCCTCTATGGTGGAAATCGAAGGTAAAATCAATTACAGTTGAATTTCTCTTTTAATTGATCCTGGAGCTACGTTAAGTTATATCACTCCTAGAATAGTAGAGTCAAATAAACTTAAAAGGATGAAAGACACAAAATCATGGCTGGTACAATTAGCAATAGGAACTAAAAGGAAAGTGGTTGACTTTATTTCTGATTTAGAATTTAGTTTAGATGGTCAAAACATAAAAACAAATCTGAATATTCTGCCACTTGGATTTTATGATATGATTATCAGAATGGATTAGTTGGAAAAGAACAAAGCAATTCTAGATTCTTATATAAAGACACTTAATTATAAAGATGATTATGATGTTACTAGAACAACCCAATGTATACCAAAACCTGTATCAGTTAGACAAGTCACATCAATGCAATTCATGAAATGCATGAGAAAGGGTTGTCAAGTTTATGCCATTCAAATAATGAATCTGTTAGAAAAAGAAAATGAGCCCAACTTGGAAGAATTTGTTGTCCTACGTGAATTAAGAGACATATTTGTTGATGAGATACCAAGATTACCTCTTAGAAGAGAAATAGAGTTCTTCATAGACCTACTACCTAGTTCATCCCCCATATCGAAAGAACCTTATCGAATGAGTCTACCAGAATTGACAGAATTAAAAATACAACTGCAGGAGTTATTGAACAAAGAGTATATCAGACCGAGTGTTTCAACATGGGGAGCACCAATCCTCTTTTTGAAAAACAAAGAGGATACTCTAAGACTATGTATAGATTATCAACAATTGAACAAAATAAATATTAATAACAAATACCCCTTACCTAGGATAAATGATCTCTTCGATCAAGTAGGTTGGGCCAAGATCTTTTCAAAGTTGGATTTACGATCCAGTTATCATCAAGTTAGGATAAAAGACGAGAACATAAACAAAATAGCCTTTCGGACAAGATATGGAGACTACGAATTGATAGTCATACCTTTCGAACTCACTAATGCACCAACCACGTTTATGTTCCTGATGAACAATATTTTCAATTAGTATTTAGACAAGTTTGTATTAGTATTTATCGACGATATTTTGGTCTATTCTAAAAAAGAGGAAGAACATGAAGAACACTTAATAATAGTTCTGCAAACTTTCACGAAACAAAAACTGTATGCCAAATTTGATAAGTGTGATTTTTATGAAAAGAAAATACAATACCTAGGACATGTATTTTCAGCAGAAGGCATTGCAATCGACCCTGAAAAAATAAAATCCATCATTGAATGGATGGTACCTAAGGATGTAGTGGATATCCGATCATTCATGGGAATCACCATGTATTATCAGAGATTTATAGAGGGGTTTTCCAAAAAATCCTACCCTATAATGTCATTACAAAAGTGATCTAAAAATAGAAGGCTGACTTGTTATGCTATGCAAGCACCCCTACTTCATTAAAATAAACTTTACAGGACCTTTCTTCATGTGTTAAAAATATGCAATATAAACTTATGTGTTAAGTTCATGCTCCTTCCTTTAAATGCTTATGTGTGAGAAAATGTTCTTTTAGATGGTTAAATATGTACTTTAAACAAATACACAGCAACTCAAATTGCAGTAAACAAACCATCAAACTCAGAACAATCACAACATGATAAAGGAGTTCACCCCCCTCCGGGCTACATCTCCTTGAGCCTCCATAATGGACTTGGCTCTCTGGGATTAATTATTCAAAAGTTCTTTTAAAAGATGGTGATCAACTCCAATGGAAAAAAAAAACTACACCATTGAGATCAGAACACATAAAAACCCCAAAAACGTCTAATAGAACTCTGAAAACGGATCATGGCTCATCTGGGCATGACCTCTTCTACATGTGGCCATAAGCTTCCTTGAGCTTATATTTGGAAAAAACACCTGTAAAAGTCCTCAACAGCCTCTGAAACCTGTCCCAATGTGTTCAGAGCATATTAATTAGCCAAAAATGACTATTCAATCATAGAAAACAAACATAGGCTCACCAAACCATGTCCTCCATCAAATAGAGCTTCAAGCTCCCTAGAGCTTCCTGAAACATCAACGGTGAAAAACTTTCTGAAGAAGTCTTCAAATGGCTGTGAAAATGGCACCAATGGATCCATCACGTCCAAAAACCCCTAGCTGGGCTTTTACGACACCTCAATCGGCCAAACGGTGAAGAAGTTAGACCTCCTCCATTTTCCTCCTTCAAGCTTTGATGGAACTGGCTCTAAAAAACGCACCTCTGTGTGCATAAACCTGGAACACGCTCCAAAACATGCGTTTAAACCCAGCACCGAGCGATTCCAAAAATGGTCCAAACTGTAAGACGGTTAGGGCGCCTCCAGCCCCCAACTGCCTAACTCTCGGGCATATGGCTCATGAAACCTCGGGCAAAAAGAAAAGAGCCAAACGGTTATAAAAACTCTGTCAACTGTTGAAACTGTGCGCACCATAAACAAACGCGCCCACCATAGGATAAACCACGGGTTTTCATAACAAAACCCCGTGTCAACCGTGCGCATACAAATGGTGTAACTATGGGTTAAAATCCCCGCGCAAATAACCAACCGCGCGTGCAACACAATACAATAGTATAAACCGTGTAAACATTTCATAACACAATGTATAACCCGTGGGTTATAATGTTAAACCCCCGTGCGAATTATTTGATTTACAACACATGGTTATATGTTATTATAAAATGACCACGGGCCGGGGCTAAGCCCCGACCCGACCCCCCGCCCACATTACAAAAATACAAATTCAAATACATTTATTCGCACATATATAATAAAAAGTAATGCATGGTTCAATGGTTGGGTGGTCGGGTGAAGCCGTTGACTGTGGAGAGGTCCCGGGGTCAAACCCCGTGGACTCTCCATAAAACTTTTACACATAACCATATAAACCAGTGAAAAAGTGACACGTGGCGCCAATGGGTTGGGCCACGTGTCCACACTTTATTGGCTGCAAATGACACGTGTCTGCACCTGAGTCGTCGACAACCGTTCATTGAAAATGTGCCACATCACTCACCTGCCACATCATCATGATGGTACGGCCCTCCATGTGGCCGTACGGACTGTACGGACAGGTACAGTCAACATCCCAAAATTTTTGCCTGTTTGCCTTGGCGAACAAATCGCGATAACTTCTCCATACGGACTCCGTTTGAGAAAGTAAATATACCGCCAAAATTGGGAAGACGAGATGGACGCAATGGGACAATTTGTGTTGCATTATGAGCACTTTGAAATTTGAGCAAATTTTTGCCCCCTGGTCCAGATTTTGATCACACCTTCCCACTGAAAGGATTTTGGACCCACAAAAGCTTATATGTCTAATTTCAAGTTATATCAAAATATTTTCGACAATCACCTGAAT